>VDFB02027605.1:0-12500 GCA_007258455.2 Sequoia sempervirens | reverse complement strand
GATTCCTCTTTTTAAAGCTCTTTAACCTAGGTATTATTTTCATGCTCAAAAATTCCTAGACAATTCCTAAATGAATGAATGAATTTCCTTGAATACAACTATAGAGGAGGTGGACCAACTACTTAGGACCCCAGGTCACAGGAGGTTCTAGAACAATCAGCTGCCCTGATCTACCTCAAGCTAAGGGATTGTTTAAGATAAGTTAAATGTTTAAGAGGGTGAAAAGGAAGAGAAATTGATTTGCCTCTTTCCTTCTGCCAACCCGAGAGGTTCAGGAAGTCAGTTGAGTGGATTGCTAGAGGGGTGATCCCACAATAGTGGTTTACAATTTTTGGCCAAATTAGACACTGAAATATTTTTTTATAACTAAATCTTCACTTTCAAGCACCTATAGCGACTAAACCGTGAGGAATTTGAAGATTATGCAAAATAGACTTTCATGACATTTTGTCTGTAGATTCTAAATATGGGCGGGTGCATGAAGTTGGTCGCACTTTTGTGGCCAAATGGGGAAAAAATTTGGAAAGAGATAACGCGCTCGCGTTATTTGATTTTAAAAGAAAAAAAAGTTAAATCTGTATCATTTGTTTTTTACTGTTTCTCAGCTCTGCCCGCAGCCAAAAACTCTCACTTTCATGCTCGCATTCTAGGAGGAAGGATTTCTACAAATTTCATCAAGAACAGTTGGATTTTGTTTGCAAATATGGTGCCACGATGACGAAGAGATGCGAGAGGTAAGTATTGTTTGCTATTTGTTTTGAATTTGTTAGTTTAAAATTGATTTTGTTTGTTTTAGGTTAGATTTGATTGTTTTTCTTTAAATTTGTAGGAAATCCTACAAATCCTCAACAAGAAGAGGAGGTAAATCCTCAACAGCAAAATCCTCAACAAAATCAACCTCCCCCACCATTTTCTCAATTCCCTCCTGGCACTCAAGAAAATTTGAGGAGTGAAATTGAGAACAATAGAAAACAACTTGAGGATCTTATCAAGAGGTTGAGTGATCCAAATGCTTCAACCACAGAAAGAATGCTTCTAGCAAATTCATTGAAAGACATGTTAAAAAATGTAGATGCAATCACCCAACAAATATCCGGATGGCAAGATAGGAGGCAGACACCAGGGCATATTATGCAGACAAATTATCATATAAACAAGTAAAAGATTTAAAAATTACTAAAGGTGATTTGTGCTCTCTATTCACTGACCCTAAAACAAATCAAAATCTTACCCTCAATGCAAAGAGGTTTCTTATTCATTGGTGCCACCACCAAGAGATTAAGAATCATTTTTATGAAAGATGGTATATGGTTTTTGATTACCCACCGTGCAATAATTGTGAAGTCCCCCAATATTTTCTTAGGAAACTACACAGTGAGTTTGTATTGAACCAAATCCCAAATTATTTTGATATGAGGGAGTTCCAGGGGAGAGGTGGGGGGTCACCAGATAGCCTGCAACCGATCCCTACGCGGCAAGGGACGACCTCGCAAGGTCACCGTGGCGTGAGCGATGCAGCCGTCTTGCCAAGGAGAGTGCGACATGTAGACATTGCGGTGCATCATAACTTTGACCCGAGTGTCATCCATCACACTAGCCCTATTGTGCAGCTCCATCCAAGGGAGTCTTCAGGTGGTGGCCTTTGAACCCATGTGTGTCAATCTTAGGCGACTTGTTCATATGACCCTACCGACACTCGAGGAGGGTGCTACGTAGGATCCATATGCTACTACAGCTTGATCCATATGCATCTACAGGATGGAAGGGGCCGACATTTTGCATGATGCATATGGCATTGACACTCGAGGTGAAATTCAACATGTTCATTGAATTTAATTTATTAAATTTCGATTGTGAAATGCAAGATTAACTAATTTAGTTTTATTATTTTAATAAATTGCGGGTCACAGTGTAGAGACTGGATACACCGATCATCCACCTACTTATTTTTGCAAAGATAACCTTCGGTGGGGTATGTAAAGTTAGTAAACAATTTAAATTTATTACATGTGTTAATAGCATTGTTTTACTAATGGTATTTTAATATGTGATTTTGGATGTTGAACAGGGTACTGTTGGAGGTTTCAAGGAAACACCTCCGAGTGCCAGTAGATTTGATCAAACGTTCATGAGGTAATATAGAATTTAAAGAGAACTTAAGTAATGAATTATAAGTTTAATAGATTTGTGTAGTTTATATTCATATTGTTGGTTACGTTGCATCACACATCATTCAAACTCAAAGCATTACTTCAAATTCGATAACTAATAATCAAAAATATATCTGTTTAATACTTGTACTCAAAATTTTGTTCATTAGATCTCATACATTATAAGTCATCACATGGATCTCTATTGTAACTTTTTGTGATTGAATAATTTGTTGTTTTATTTTCAGATGTTGGTGACAGAAACACTGCCAAATGTTACGAGGGCAATGGATATTGGTGTTTCCTCCACTATACAATCCCCAATGGCTCTTATAGGGGAGGTATGAGGCAAATTACTAAATTTCAATTTACATTCATTGTTATAGATGAACTAGTTCTAGTGAAAAATCAAACCATTATTGATTTGTAGTTTAATTCCTATTTGAATGGTTTATACAGGGCTTGAGCATGCTTGAGCATCGACATGCAAATATTTCCATCGAGGAGAGTGATCATGAGATGGCTGTAAGTGATTATTTTGTTAAATATATTAATTTTTATAATGTAATTTCTATATATTAATGTATTTACTTCTTATTGTAATAGTTGAAACTTCACCAGGAGCTAAACATTAGGAGGAGTAGCAGGAGCACTCCTCGAGTACAACAGAAACAGGTGACAGACTTATCGCCATTAGATCACCCAGCAAAGGGAAAGAAAATTCTATTTGAACCACAGCATGGAAAGAAATGAATTTTGAATGCACAAAGCCCTTTGTTGTATGCCTTCATGGCAATTTTGTACATATTTTTTATTGGATATTGTAGACATCCAAATCAAGGGCCAGCCAAGGAGTTTCAGCTACAAGAAGGAATGTATAACCATTTATCTTCATTTAACATTATCCTCAAACCCTACTCTTCATCTTCACCCCCATCATTTTTCTTCCTAGTCATCCCTTTGATGACTGAGGCATCCTTTCCAATCTAACCATCTTCTTCTGGGTTCTAGGTTTTAATATTCTTTGAAATGGTGCTACTTCGTAACACCATCTCAAAGAGGGGAAAAATGTAGACATCCAAATTTGGACACTTAATTTATCCAAATTTACCAATTTTCATCTAAACATCCTCTTATCCGAGTTAATTAAGTAATATTACTATTATTTAATTAATATCCTTAATTCTGCCAAATCCTAAGGTATTTAATTAATAATTAAATACCTTACCCTCTTTAATCCTCTTTTCATCAAATAAATTAAACAAAATTCCTCACATGTCATTTTTAATTAATCCTAATCCATCTCCTAATCTCTTCATTAAGGGTGTGCACATGCCTAATCCTTGATTAGGATGTGTTACATCCTCCAAATTTTGCAAGTTGGCTTCTAATCCTCATTAACCCCTAATTATCCTCTAATTACTAATTAGTTAAACCTAATTAGTACCTTGGTCAACTTTCCCCATCCCCCAAGGAATTTTTAATTCCTTTTTATTCACCCCAAGGAATTTTTAATTCCTTTTTATTCACCCAAGGCTCCTCTCCTCCCCATGTGAATTTTTAATTCACTTCTATTCCTTCTAGAATCCCCTTTTCCCATGCATCTTCTAGAATCTTTGACTTGTCACATCAAGTCACATGTGACAAAATCCCACCTTTTTGGAGACCCTCTCTTATCCACTAGATTCTCCCAAGCATGTGAATTTTTAATTCACATTTATTCTTCCAAGGAATCTTCTCATCTCCCAATGTACTTCCAAGGTACATGTCCTTCCTCCACATCATGTACCTCCCTTCCACATCATCTACACATCATTCTACCTTTATCCACTTCACATTTCACATGTCAAAATGGGAGGGCTTGTGAGTCCTCAACTCACCTTAGCCCTTCATCTTGGCCTTGTTGGATAAATCCTAAGCATTGAATTCTCTAGAGAATTCAAGATCCTCTATAAATACCCCTTCCTCTAAGGCATTTAAGGGGGACTTAGCCATCTTGCAACTAAATGCTGCCATTTTGTGCACTCATTTAGTCATTAATTCCATCCATTCTCATTTGCATCCAAGCACATAATCAAATCCTCCATTTAGCCACATCAAGAGCCATCAAGGAGCATACAAAACAATCCAAATCAAGGGCCAACCAAGGAGTTTCAGCTACAAGAAGGAAGGTATAACCATTTATCTTCATTTAACACTTTCCTTTTTGCATTTTACAAATTTCTTAGGCTAATCTTGAGGTGTTTTCATTATGTTTTCCATTGCATTTTTAATTGCTTAGAAAAGGTTAGACATTTTGGATATCACATTTCTAGCACGCCCAGTGGGACCCACAAACGGGTTCCTATATTTCAAGTTTGCTGTTGTTGAGATTTTTGCAGGAACACATCGTAATGGGGCGACTACGCCCCTAATTTTTCCGCAATGGGGTGACTGCGCCCCTGATTTTCCGCAGTGGGGTGACTATGCCCCTGATTTTTTGTAGTGGGACGACTACGCCCCTGATTTTTCGCAGTGAGGCGATTGCGCCCCTGATTTTCCACAGTGAGGTGATTGCGCCCCTGATTTTTCGCAGTGAGGCGATTACGCCCCTGATTTACTGCAGTGAGGCGACTACGCCCCCCTTGGCTAAAAATTATTTTCTGTGCTAACACTTTACTACAGTGAGGCGACTACGCCCCCTTGGCTGAAAATTATTTTCTGTGCTAACACTTTACTGCAGTGAGGCGACTACGCCCCCTTTGGCTGAAAATTATTTTCTGTGCTAACACTTTACTGCAGTGAGGCGACTACGCCCCTCTTGTCTGAAAATTATTTTTGTGCTAACTTGCTGCTTGCGATTGGTGACTCGCCCCTTGGCGAAAAATTATTTTACGTACTTCAACACTTTCTTTGCGGTGAGAACCTTCCTTGTAACGAAAATTATTTTATGTGCTAACGCTTTCTTTAGCGGTGGTGACTCGCTTGGCTGAAATTATTTTTGTGCTAACCTTGCTTTCTTGCGGTGAGGTATTCCTACGCCCCCTTGGCTGAAAATTATTTTTTGTGCTAACTTATACTGCGGTGGGGGTGACTCGCCCCTAGGCTAAAATTTGTGCTAACACTTTTCCGCAGGTGGAAACTCGCTAATTTTTGCGGTGGTATTTTCGTCCACTGATTTGCGTAGTGGCGATTCATTACGATTTTCCTTGATGGCGATTATGCCCGCGATTTTTAGGTGAAGTGCATACGATTTAGCGGAAGGGTGGCTGCACCCCTAAACATATTCTTGTGAAGTTGATAGGCGGGATAAAACATCTAACATTTGCTTGCAGGGCTATCCGTTCGCTCAAACTTGTTAAACTATCCTTGTTGTTTGCGTTAATCTAAGAACATAGTTTAATTAGAGGGAGTAATATTCATTACTTGTTGTGCTTGTCTTTTTGTGTTACCCAAAGGGGGCATTAGCTTGTTTTCACTTTCCCCTTGCACTTCGTGTGAGCCTGGGGAGTAGTTGGAGACAGTTAGTGCTTTCTTTATAGTGGGACGCAGCAGGAGTTTATCACCCCAGACGATTCAACCAAAATGCCGTGAGGGTATATAAAGGGGAGAGTGTTTGTATCTCAGTGATCGCGTGTCGTAATGGTGGGCGGGCGTCAAAGCTAAATTGATACCTAGATAGACGTGAAGAGTTAGTCTGAGCCCTTTAGTATCTCATTGGGGTTCCCGACTCATGCTTGTGATAGGCTGGTGTTCACGGTTGTGCCTCACGTACCGAGAGTATGTCGAGGACTCCCTAGACACCTTGTGCATCCTAGATTAAGACCTCTTTGGCCATACCCTTAACTTGCTAATCATGGGATTATGTTTTTCTTGAAAGTTTTCTTGGCAGAAACCCGATTGAAATTTTTTGACAAATTAGCTATCATTTGTCATTTTAAAGTCCTTTGCCATAGTCATTTTCATCAAACCAAGTCCCAGTGCGATTGGGGTGATTAAGCCCACGATTTTTCAGCGGTGGGGTGATTCGCCCTGATTTTTCATAGTGGGGCGATTACACCCCTGATTTTTTGCAGTGAGGCGATTACGCCCCTGATTTTCCGCAGTGAGGTGATTACGCCCCTGATTTTCCGCAGTGAGGTGATTACGCCCTTGATTTACTACAGAGGGGAGAATTTGCCCTCCTGAACACCTGAAATCACCCCATTTGGATCCACTTAGCCTCTAAATCATCATTTAATCATTCCAAACCTTTGTATCATCATCCCAAGCCTCCGTTTTGTCATTCTAAACCTCCAAAAACCTCCATTTGATCATTTTAAACCCCCATTTTTACCATTCCAAACCTTCACTTAGCCATTCCAACATTTGTTTGACTAAGTAGTCTTTCATCCCTTTCAAATCCTCCTCTCACTCGTTTCGAGTAATATTTCATCCATTCCAAGCATCCATCTCCTCATTCTAAGAGTTGTTTATCATTTCCAATCAATTGTTTACTCGTTTTGAACCTGATTTTCTGCAGTGGGGTGATTACACCCCTGATTTTCCACAGTGGGGTGATTACGCCCCTGATTTTCTGCAGTGAGGCGATTACGCCCCTGATTTTCCGCAGTGAGGCGATTACGCCCATGATTTTCCGCAGTGAGGCGATTACGCCCTTGATTTACTACAAAGGGGTGAATTTTCCCTCCTAAACACCCGAAATCACCCCATTTGGATTCGTTTAGCCTCTAAACCATCATTTAATCATTCCCAACCATTATCTCATCATCCCAAGCCTCTGTTTTGTCACTCTAAACGTCTGAAAACCTCCATTTTATCATTCCAAAGCTCCATTTTATCATTCCAAACCTTCGTTTGGCCATTCCAACATCCGTTTGACCACGTAGTCTTTCATCCTTTTCAAATCTTCCGCCCACTCGTTTTGAGTAATCTTTCATCCATTCCAAGCATTCATCTCCTCATTCTGAGAGTTGTTCATCCTTTCCAATCAATCGTTTACTTGTTTTGAGCTTTCAATCATTCATCCACTCTAAGCAATCATTAGTTTCGAGTGCTTGATCGTTCATCCATTCCAATCATTTTCCCAAATTCGATCATGTATTTCCTCAATCTGATTATCCAACACCCCATTCCAATCGCCCGTCTCTTTGTTTTAACAACCCATTTACCCACTTAAAAAGTCCACCCCATAGTGGGGCGAATCTGCCCCTTTGTGAGGGCACAGATGCCCCAGGAGGGGGCATAGACGCCCCAATAGGGCACAGACGCCCCAGGTGGGGGCACAGATGCCCCAGGGGGAACAGACGCCCCAAGGGGGCAGAGATGCCCCAATAGGGCATAGACGCCCCAGGAGGGCACATATGCCCCTCTATGAAAAATTTGGAAAACAAGCATATATAGTTCCCAAATCCGACTAGTGACACCATTAGAGTCTATATCTAGCATCAATCCCATCACATCCTCCAATCATTTGAAGCTTCAATCCAATCCTAATCTGAGCTTTAATCTAATCCCAATCTGAGCTTAACCAAAACCCTAATATGAGGTTTAGTCATTTCAACCTTTCATTCATCCATTTTGAATAGTTATTCTCCCTTTTCAATCATCTGTTTCCCCATTTCGAGTAAACACTCATATATTTCAAACCTTCATCTATCATTCCAATCATCCGTTTACTCATTCTAAGTAAACATTCATCTATTTCACACCTCCTTTCATCATTCTGAACTCTCGTTCTATCATTCCAATCATCCGTTTACTCATTCTGAGTAAACGTTCATCCATTTCACACATCCTTTCATCATTCTGAACTCTTGTTCTATCATTCTGATCATCCTTTTACTTGTTCTGAGTAAACATTCATCCATTTCACACATCCTTTCATCATTCTGAACTCTTGTTCTATCATTCTGATCATCCGTTTACTCGTTCTGAGTAAACGTTCATCCATTTCACACATCCTTTCATCATTTTGAACTCTTGTTCTATCCTTTCAATCATCCGTTTACTCGTTCTAAGTAAACGTTCATCCATTTCACACATCCTTTCATCATTCTAAACTCTCGTTCTATCATTTTGATCATTTGTTTACTCGTTCTGAGTAAACGTTCATCCATTTCACACATCCTTTCATCATTATGAACTCTCATTCTATCGTTTTAATCATCCGTTTACTCATTCTGAGTAAACATTCATCCATTTTACACCGCATTTCATCATACCAAACTCTCGTTTAGTCGTTATGATCATTCATTTACTCATTCCGAGTAAACGTTCATCCATTTCACACATCCTTTCATCATTCTGAACTCTCGTTCTATCGTTCTGATCATCCGTTTACTCGTTCCAAGTAAACATTCATCCATTTCACACCTCCTTTCGTCATTCTGAACTCTCGTTCTATCATTCCGATCATCTGTTTACTTGTTCCAAGTAAACATTCATCCATTTCACACCACCTTCAATCATTTTGAACTCTCATTCTACAATCCCGATCAATCGTCTACTCGCTCCGAGTAATCTATCATTCATTCTGAGCTTTCATCTTCTCGTTCTGAGAATCATTCATCTATTCTTAGCAGACATTTACTCGTTCCAAATAATCATTCATCCATCCCGATCAATCATTTACTCATTTTGAGTATTTTTTCATCCACTTTCTTTCATCTATTTCTCCAATCAAATCATCATTTCCCCCATCCAAATCCCTTGAACTTCGTCTCAGGTTATTATCCAAATTGACCTAAGTGTCTGATATGATCGTCCTCATCAACAATTTCTTAGGATTGTCATCTGTCCTAAGTTAATGATCATTGTTGGCCCAATCAATTCACCTTCAATCTCAAGGTGGATTCGGTGCTACAATCATCCATTTATCCTTTTATGCGATCAATCAGTATCCTAAGTCATCTAAGATAATCTCTGAACAGGATTTGTAGCCTCTTTTGTCATCTTATCAATCATCGATCAATCCAATCCAATCACATCACCTTCGACCTAATCAATCTACTTCCATCTCGAAGCAGATTCAGTGTCGATCGACAGAATCAATCCCATCACATCATCCAATCATCCTAATATGAGTTTTAATCCAATCCACATCTGAGCTTAACCTAAATCCTAATTTGAGCTTTAGTCCATTTCCATCCCAAATCGTTGACCCATCCTCTTTATCCCTTCACCATCATGAGTCCTTATCCTCCATCAATAGTGGTCAAGGAAAACCCTAACTACGTCGACGACAATAACGAAAGTCTTGTCGATCAAGAGGAATATGACATAGATTCCCTTGACACTATCATTTCTAGTAAGCTTTCTCCACCCACTTTCCAAAATCCAATCACCCTTTCGAGTTATCCTGTTATGTCTTCATCCATGCCTAATCATGTTGCTTATGCTACCTTTGACAAGGGATATCCATCATACCCTTCATCTACATCATTCTCTTATCCAACACCCACATCCTCTTATCCTAGTCTACCATCTCAATACCCCTATCCTAATCCCCCATCCACATCCTCTTATCTAAATCCTTCATCCGCATATACCCACTACCCTAATCTTCCATGCCAATCTGCTCACTCTAATCCTACATTCGTACCTTCGTATCCTAATCCAACATCCACATCAACCTATCCTAATCCGACATCTGCAGTTCAATATCTCCATCCACCACCTGCATCCTCATGTCCTAATTCACCATTTCTTAACCCTTCATCTAATCTTAATCCCCGATCTATTCCAAGTCTTGCATCCAATCCCATTCCCCCATCTATTCCAAGTCTTTCATCCAATCCCATTCCCTCATCTAATCCTAGTCCACCAATCCATAATCCTTCATCCACTCCTACCACACCATCTCAACCTAGAGCATTCAAGTTCTTCACTCCAGAAGTTCTCCAAGGACTTATAACAAAGAAGACATCTCCCACTCCACACCTTGAAGTTATGGAATCATGCCATCCCAACCCATCATCCACGGTCATTAGAGACGAGACTCTTCTCCACCCAACACCTATCATTGATGATACCACCCCTAGCACCACTCAAACTATTGAAACCATCACATCCTCTGAATCCACTGAGCCCCCATCTCCTACCATCACATCTACCGAATCCATTGAACACCCACTTCCTACTCCAAGAGTTGTCGAACCCATTGACGAAACAAAGAAGACATCTCCCACTCCACACCTTGAAGTTATGGAATCATGCCATCCCAACCCATCATCCACGGTCATTAGAGACGAGACTCTTCTCCACCCAACACCTATCATTGATGATACCACCCCTAGCACCACTCAAACTATTGAAACCATCACATCCTCTAAATCCACTGAGCCCCCATCTCCTACCATCACATCTACCGAATCCATTGAACACCCACTTCCTACTCCAAGAGTTGTCGAAACCATTGATGAAACCCTAATCCAATCCACTTCTTCCACTCCTAGTGTCACTAAAATCCATTACAATGAATGTTTTGAATTTTCCATCCCTCCATCTTCCCCACTTGAAGAGTCCCACCAAGACTCCATTATCATGCCTCTCGCACACGATGAGTCATGCCAAGAGCCTAATCCAAAGCATGTCAACATATCCCCTTCTCCAGATCAAGATCCTACCATCTCATCTAGTCCACCTCAAGATCATAGTCCCCCATCCATTCCATCCCATGATCCCCTTGTCATTCAAGCTTCCACCGCTCCATCTCCATCGCATGAGCCCACTACCACGACTTCAGATCCTATCATATCCCATAATCCCTCTCCTGATATCACCCATCCAAATGTTGCTATCCCATCATCTCCCTCTCATGATCCCCCATCATCGCCTAAAACTGCTATCCCCACACCATTTGCATATCCCCTTGGTACTCTCACATTCTTCTGTGGTGGCCTCCTTGCAGAAGAAAAACATAGTGTATTTACCACCCATCATCCTCCACCTAATAATGGACTCGCATCATGTTTTCAGAATAACATGAATCCTATCATGGATCGCATGCTCAAGAAAATGAACTATCAAGGAAAAGGTCTAGGCCTTCATGAGCAAGGTATCTTAGAGCCCATCCAAGTCAAAGAACAAATCTGCATGCAAGGTCTTGGACCTATTTCCCAAGATTCATAATCTAAAGATGTTGGTACAACCTCTAGATGTCAACACACCTCTTTCAAAATAAATATAGGCTCTTTCCATCACTCCACCAAATCATATGCTACCATCCCTCCTCCTCTATTGTATCGCCTCAAAACAACCATCCATATTCCTCCTTCATCTGCTCCATCCATTTTGGGTCCTTACATCCCTCCATCCACCATCTCCCATCCTTCATCTACTCCATCCATCTTGGGTTCTCATGTCCCTCCACCCACTTCGTCTGCTTTGGGTCCATATATCCCAAGATCACCCCCTCCATCTCATCCTTTCATCCATCCAACACCTATTCATGTCATCCATCATAAACATCCCTCTCGAATTTCCCCTAATCAGGATCAACAAACGCACATACCTATACATTCTCCATCTACACGTAATCCTCATAAATCTACCTCCATCGCTCCACATCATCCATCTCCTGGCACCCATCCCATTGCTAGTAAAAGCACTTTGGATGCCAAAGCAAAAATGCCTAAATCTAAAGATCCACATGAACCTCAGGCTCCTCATGTCCCCTCTAAAAGACATGGTGAAGAGAAGAAAAATCTAAATCCAAATCAAATCCATAGGCCACAGAGGCCCACCAAAGCAAATATCAAAACCCTGTGGATCCCAAAGAAAAAAGATGCAATGCCATCACATGAAAAATCTATAAGAACATCCAAAGTTGCTAATCCAAAAGCTAATCATACACCCCTTTCATCTCCTAAGTCTTTTTTGGGTCCCTATGTCCCGAAATTCACCATTCCATCTCCTCCATTATCCCCACATTCTCCATCCCTTAATCTTATTATATTTTCACATCCACCACCACCATGTGCCAATGTTGGTCTTGAACACATCTCCCCATCACATATCCACCCCATCATTCTATCCATACCCTTTCCAACATCCCACCCATTACCCTACGTGTCTCCCCCATCAAATCCCTCTAATTCATCCTCATGCATAATCCATTTATCCTAATAAGGTTGTACCAACATCCAACAGTTAGTTTGAACAAGGGCTCTTAATGCCTCGTATAGAACTTGATGCTTGAGTCCTCCATCCATATACTTATCGCATGTCTTCTAAATCCTCTTATCCACCCCCCTATCCTCATCTCCTTTTGCATGATATCCAAAAATCCACAAAAATCCAAAAAGTCAAAAAATCCACACAAAAAAAAATAAGTAAAGAGAAATAATTTGTCTAATGGTGAAAACTTGG
>VDFB02027604.1:0-34784 GCA_007258455.2 Sequoia sempervirens | reverse complement strand
GCCATGGAATACTAGACCCAATAACGGAGGAGTTTCCCACAATTATCAAGTGGGAGATGAGAAGTCGCACACTGCTAATGTGGCAGACCTCAACCTTATGACTAATTAGTGTAGACTACATGATACTGCAATCCATTATGAGGTAAATTGCCCAAAGATGGAAAAAATGGTTAAGATAGCCCAAGATGATGCTCCATTTCAGGGTGCATCCAACAAATCTGGTGGTTCACCAGATACTACCATGGCATATGATATCTTTGAGGAAGAACTTCCATTTCCCAACCAGAAAGTCAATGAAGCAATAGAAGATGTGTACGATTCCCAAGCCTTCCATACCAAGGGGGTCCATTCACGACCTCTACCCCTCCTATTAACATGGTCCTGCCAAATCAGAATGTTGATAATAATCCACCACCACCAAAGGGGCCATCAGATTCTCAGAACAAAGGTAATTCATTTTCAATTCCTAAATATTAGGTTAGGAATGATTCAGAATTTGATTTCATTACAGAGATGCAAAGGCAGAAGACTTCAATGTCTTTCTTTGATATTTTGAAATGGTGCCCGACTCAAAAGGAAATCTTGTTGAAAGCCTTGGGGGAAGCAGATAGGTCAAAAGGAAGAGAAAAGGTGACTCCTACTAATGAGATGAATGCAACTCTCTATAAAGGTAAGACTGGTACTCCACCTTTCTTGCTAAGTTTGAGAATTTTTGGAAAGAATTTACATAATTGTCTGTTGGATTCTGGGGTATTGGGGAATGTCATGCCATTTTCCATTTGTAGGAAGTTAGGTATGAGCCCACTCCAGACAAATAAAAAGGTTATCCAATTAAATAAAACAAAAGTTAATGTGGTAGGAGAGCTTAAAAATATCCATGTACAAATTGGATCTGATCCAAGGATCCAAACTTATGTGGATATCCAAGTTGCAGATATCCGAGAAACCTATGGTATGCTCTTGAGCAGAGGCTTGATGAAAAGTCTAGGTGGATATTTGTCTTTGGATTTCTCACACATGTGGCTGCCCTGGAAAGGAATAGCAAGCTAGATTAGAATTGAAAGTGAGCCCAGGCTCAAACATATGATCACTGAATATGATTCCCCTAATGAGGTAGCCTATTTTGAAACCGAGATAATAGTTTACAAGCAGGAGGAAATCATGACCTTTTCAGTACTTCATTCTAGTGACTCACCCCTTTCACAACAAAATGACCCAGTGATTACTGTTAATCAGCAAGTCCTAACAAGGAAACTACAACAGGATAGGCTGGTACTAGGAGAGGAGGTCGATATGTGGAGTCTCCTACTTCCTAACTGGTGTAGGGTGCATTACCAGAATCATTCTGAGTTAACTTGCCAACCCTGTGTAGATATTTTAAAACATGTCTCCAGGCTAGAAGAAAATTGTGAATGTCAACCTCAAGCATCTACTAATGAATTTCCATTTCAAGCAGAGGATGCAACCATCCTTACGAGAGCCAGCTCTACTCAGAGGGAATCATCTTCTTAACTCGAGTAGACTCAGGTTCTGTGTTCTGAATTATCACTAGAGATTGAGGAATCTCAGTCTTTGCCACACTTACCCCAGAAACACTTCCAATGCCCAGGGTATTGGTGACAAAGGTACTAAATCATGACCTAGCTCAAGGGGAGGTTCAGGATTCACTTCCTGAACAAATTTTCAATTCAAAAGAATCTTCTGATGAACTGTGCCCCCAGTTACTTTCAAGTGTTGATTATCAGCACTAATCCGAGCCGCCATATACTTCCGCCAAGAAAAAGACTATAGGCCAGAAAAAGATAGAGATCCCAGCCCTAGATCAATTATGGATTCTAAAATTTGATGGCTCTAAGTCCAAATCAGGAAGTGGAGCAGGGGTGGAATTAACCAATCCAAAGGGGAAGACTTACTTTGCTTCCTATAGGCTATAGTTTGGTTGCACAAACAATGTGGCAGAGTACGAAGCACTTGCTAGGGGCTTAATGTTTTCTCATTAGAAGAAGATCACATCTCTTATGGTGATGGGGGACTCTGAAGTCATTATCAAATAGGTTTGCAACCAATATACTTGCCATAATAAAAGATTGGCTACTTACAGAAATAGGGTTTGGAATCTGATCGAGGACTTTGACGCTTTCAAAATTATTTTGATTCCTAGGGAACAAAATCATATTGCAGATAAATTGGCAGTTACTGCTAGTACTTTGGAGCCTATGCAAGACTCCAAATTGAAAAAAATTTAGTTGAGCTAGTTTCAATCCCAGCAGTCCCTGATAATGTTCAGAATTTTTAGGTCTTCGAGGACAACCAACACATACTCGCCTTCTTGGAAAGTTCAAATGTCTTTGAAGTGAATATCATAGATGAATCAGATAGAGATAAGGGAGAATGGGACCCTGAAGGTTGTGATATAGAAAGAGTAATGAACTTAAAGAGTAACAACATCCCCAAGGGGATGGTAGCCCCAGAAAGGATATTTGATTCTGACCCTCAGGCTCGGGAGACAGTGCCCATGTAGAGTGAAGGAGGGAAGTATGAGTCTATTAATCTGGCTGATTCAGGCCCCAAAAGAAATGTCCTTATAGGCAAGACCTGCCTTGAGGAGATCAGAAATGAGATAATTAAGGTGTTAAAAGAAGATATTGCGGCAATTTCCTGGAGTTATGAAGATTTGAAGACTTTTGACACCTCTATGATCACACACACAATACCACTAAAGCCAGAAGCCAAGCCCTTTTGTCAAAAGCAATGCCCGGTCAATGCTTTGATCGAGCCTTTAATACAAAATGAAGTGCAAAATCTTTTATCAGCAAGAATCATCTTCCCAGTAAGGCATTCCACGTGGGTTGCCAATCTAGTGCTAGTACGTAAGAAAAGTGGGGAGATCAGGTTGTGTGTTGATTTTAGGAATCTGAACAAAGCCTCTGAAAAGGATAACTATCCATTTCCTTCTCTTGATGAGGTACTACAAACTATTAATGGATCCCAGATGATGTCATTCTTAGATGGCTATTCTGGGTATAACCAAGCGCTTGTCAGTCATGAGGACAGGATGAAGACTGCCTTTACTACAAAATGGGGAACATTTTCCTATAGACGCATGATGTTTGGCCTCATTAACGCTAGAGCTACCTTTCAATGTGCAATGGATGTGGCTTTTAAAGATTTGATAGGTAAGTGTATTATTATATATGTGGATGACTTGACAATATTTTCCAAGAAAAGAAAGGATCATGCTACTGATTTAGCAAAGGTCCTTAAGAGATGTATCAGCTATGGAGTATCTCTAAATCCCAAGAAGTGTGTCTTTGGAGTTTCTAAAGGGAAACTTCTAGGGCATGTGATATCAGAAAAGGGAATATCCGTAGATCTTGATAGAGTTGAGGCTATTTTGAAATTGACGATGCCAGGCAGTAAAAAGGAGATGAGGTCCTTCTTCGGGAGGATTAATTTCATAAGGAAGTTCATAACAAGGTTTGCAAAAATTGTCAAACCCCTCAATGAGATGATGAAGAAAGATGCTAAAATTGAATGGAGCAATGAGGCTAAATCTGCATTTTCATAGATTAAGCAATCAATATCTGAGGCACCGGTCTTGACCAACCCAGATTACCTAAAGCCCTTTTATATTTATTCATTTGCATATGATCATTCATGTGCATCAATACTAACACAACGCAGAGGTGAAGGAGATGAAAGACCAATTACCTTCATGAGCTCGCCATTCAAGAATGCAGAAGTCAGGTACCCACCCTTGGAAAAATAGGCCTTTGCATTGGTGCGAGCAGTAAAAAAGTTCAGGAATTACATTTTGAGAAGCCAAGTTATTGCTATAGTGCCTGATCCAATGATTAAGTCTCTCCTTATGCAAAGTGAATTAGGGGAAAGAAGAGGAAAATGGATGGCTATCCTACAAGAGTATGATTTAGAGATCCATCCAATGAAACTTGTCTGAGGACAAGGTTTATCAAAGGCCATAGCAGATGTTGACAAGAATATTACTTGTCAGCAGTATACTGTGCACTCATTTACCAAGGACCCATGGTATACTGACTTGATCTTCTTCCTTCTTAATAACAGATGCCTAGAAGGGATGCATGCTACCCAGAGAAGGGCACTGAGGATGAAGAGTGCTCATTACATGCTCAAAGGAGGGGCTCTATACAGAAGAAATTATGAGGGAGTGTACCTACAATGTCTGGATCAACAAGAAGCTAAGCATGCCATGGCTGAATTCCATGGTAGGCATGGCACATGACACAGATCAACAGATTCTTTGGCCCATCAAATCCTCAGGTTAGGATTTTATTGGCCCAATGTGTTCAGGGATGCACATCAACACGTCAGGACATGTCATACATGTCAGAATTCTGCATCAAAGGAGCGTAATCCAGCAATGCCTCTACAACCAGTATATGAGGTAAGACCATTTTCCCAATGGGCATTGGATTTTGTTGGGGTAATTAATCCTAATTCTTCTGCAGGACACAAATTCATCCTAACTGCTTCAGACTATTGCACCCATTGGACTGAGGCTCAACCATGCAAGAACAGCACCACTGATGTGGTTATCAAATTTCTCACTGAAAACATTGTTACCTTTTCATCTGCTGAATTTATAAAATGGTCTTACGAACATAAAATTATCTTGGAATATTCCTCTAACTATTATCTTCAGGGAAATGGTGTAGCGGAATCTACTAACAAGAATCTGTTAGAAGTGATAAAGAAGTTACTTGAAAGTAATTCTAGAGACTGGCATACCCAGTTAAGATTTTCCTTATGGGCAGATCGAACGTGTATTAAGGTTGCTCTAGGAAGTTCCCCTTTTAAATTGGTCTATGGCCAAGATCTGGTTTTCCCCATACACTTACAGATACATGTTCTTAAGTTCATGCAGGAGTTTTATACAAGAGATGACCAAATTGAAGTAAGACTAAATAAACTTTTAAACATGGAAGAATAGAGAGATGCTGCTCTATAGTAGTTTTTCAAGCATCAGGCTATTGTCAAACATTGGTTTGACAAAAGAGCTAAGATTAAGGCATTCAAAATCTCAGATCTGGTGTTGCTATGGGACAAGGCTAAGGAGAAAAAGGGTGATCACCAGAAATTTGACAGACTCTGGCTAGGTCTGTATCAAGTAGCCAAGATATTGGGTGAGAATGCTTTTCATTTGATCACTTTGATGGGAGAACCTATTCCATTTCTAGTCAATGGGCAGTTTCTCAAGCATTACTTCGGATCGTAAAGGTTTGAGTTTTTGAATTAGTTGTATATATGTATTTTGTGTAATTGCTAGTTCTTTGCTTCCTTTTTGTTGTTTGTTTTTTGTTTGTTTGTTTCTTTTTGTTTCCTTTGTTGTTTTGTGTCTGCTTTTGTCTTCTTCTTTGGGGATTCTCTTTTCTTTCCATCTTAAAACATTGGGGTTGTTATTCAAAGAATGATGTGGGCACTAGGAGAGAAATTGGTTTAGGCATTTTTGGGCGTATACGTCGAAATATTTTTTTCTAAAGCTCATGCCTTATGGTCATTTTAGCATGAGTCTGAAGGCTATTAGGAGTAAGGTATATTGTAGATAACCTTCTGAACTATCATTGAAATTTGTCACAAAATAGATAAAACATTCGACTATAAAGTGCCTATTCATCTTAGGTTGATTATATCTTCGATTCAAGTGAAAAAATTGTTTCCCCAAAACTATCATGGGATCCACTATAGTTCTCAACCCACATCTCAGACTATTAAAGTCTTTGTATTGAGGAGGTTTTTGAAAAGAATTTTCACAAGCAAGGCCTGTAAAAGAAATAAGAAAAAGAGAAGCACTAAGATAAAAGGAAAACTCAATACTAAATGGGTAATTCAAGTATCTCTATTGGGGCTATGGACGCCTGACTGGCAGTAGAGCAATGCTTTGAGAGAACTAGAGGTATCTTCGTCAGAGCTATTGACGCCTGACTGGAATTAGAGAAATACCTAGGATTCCATTGCCCGATAGTTGAAGGACTCAACCCATGTAGCTTGGATCATAGATATAGTTGTTTAGGTGTGGATAAACCTCAAATAAAGAAGGATGCACTATAAACATGCACACACTCAGATTCAAGCAGTAGTTTATGTTGGTTCTACATCTGAGATTCCAGCTCAACTTTACTTAAATATTCTGATCACACTTAAGTTAAAATGTCTCATAAATTATAAGTTTTGGGGTGATTAAATTCTTCAATATCTTAAAAATAGGTAAACCATTCTTCCAATTGAGTCGCCATTTGTTATGCCTTGCATAACCACCACATTTTATTTTATTTTGGAATAAAATGGGTCCCCTTTTCTTTTGTTTTGGTCGCCTTTGGTTTTTTGGCTGGGTCGTAGGAGTTCTTTTGTTTTGCTCCTAAGTCTATCTTTTGTTTTGTCGGAGGCGGGTCCGGAACCAAATCTAAACATGGAACTATTTCAAGGTTTCTAGATCGGATATAGTTCCGACTCCAACTCCGCCTTCTCTTTTGTTTCTCCTTTATTTTATTGGTTTTTTTTTACTAACACATGGGTTGGTCCATCCTCTTGTTTGTTGGTAGTTTCCTTGTGTTTTGTTTTTTTTCTCGCGCAGGATCGGAACCGGGATTGAAACTCACATGGGAAGTTTCAAGTTTCCATTTTTTGTTCCTGTCCCGACTTCGTCTCCGCTCTTTTTTCTTCCTTGCTCTTTGTTGTTCAGGTCGAGTCCGGTGTTCGCTCAGGTCTTGCTTCCCTTGTTCTTGTGTTGTTCTTTTCTTTTTGGTCGGGACCGGATTCAGACCTGGAATCGAACTTCAAACTTTGTGAAGTTCCATTTCTATTTTTCCTCTGCCCCCGTCTTCATTTGTCATTTTCGGTCGGTCTTTTTGTCGGGACCGGATCTGGGGTTGGAAATGAAATAGGGAACTTTGTGTAGTTTCTTTATCTTGTTTCTGACCCAGCTCCGCATCTGCCTTACCTTTTCATGTTTCGTGGACGTGACTTAACTGTCTGTTCGCGTCATTGGCTCTGTCCCCAAACTACAGCATTTATGGCATTAAATGCAGCCTATTTGCATGCGTGAATTATTGATTAAAGGTTTAATTATGCTTAAAATGCCTCATTGTTATTATTATGCAAATTGTTTAAGAAAATCACGGCCAAGAAAGTCTCGAGAGAATTGATTTGATCACGGGAGCAAATTGCAGAGCAAATCTTGGCGAATTTCTAGTCAATCCTAAGGAGCGTTTTGAGGTAGGTTTTTTTCTCTTTCTTTCTCCTATTCTTCTTTCGAGTGTGTTGTTTTGGCGTATTCGTAGGAGGGTTTCTTTTTTCTTTTTTCTTTTGTTTTTTGTTTCCTTTGTTGGTGTTTCTTCTTTCCTTGTTTTGTTTGCTTGGTTCTTTCTTTTCTGTTCCATTCCGTTTTGTTGGGTTTGTCTTTCCATTTGTCATTTATGTTTTGTTGTTTGTTTTGTTGTCTCTTTCGTGATAGGTCCATTTTGTCATGCTCTGGTTTTGACTAGGGTTTCGATTTTGAAGGGGTTTCCTTGCTTGGGTGATGAATTTCATTTTGAGACCCTATTCTGGTTTTATCACGTTGGTTTTGGGTTGTTCGTACATGTTTCTCATTGTGCCCTAGTTTTTGGAAATGACATATCCAGCGAATTAGGGTTTTGCAATATAACCTTTTCCATGGTTTTAATTACTTTTGTACGGAGGAGCTGTAGGAGGGACAAACTAGGCTATTTCTAGTTTCCTTTGGGAACCATGTGACCTAGGGTTTAGGGTCCGTATGACCATACCTTGTTTGAAATACTCTCCCTTTGCTGAAATTATTTCACTCCCTGTTCATTATTATGATGTTACTATATCTTTACTCTTGGTCAGAACCTGATCTAGAGGAGAAGTTGAACTTGGTAGCTAACATTTTTTTTTGGTCCGATTCCCATCCCACCTCCGAGCCTATGTTGGTTTTGGTTCCCATTCCAGTCCCGCTTCTAACACTGTTTTACTCCTTGTCCAGTTCTGATCTTGGTCCTGCCACATGTAAGAAACATTGTCTATGCCTAATGCTTCTACGATTCTACCTCCGATAAAGGACATGGTTTGACCAAGTAAATATTATCTTCGGAGGATGGAGTAGGGATTATATGATTAACTACTTAGATGATTTGTTCATCTAATACAGGGAATTGCTGCAGGTATAAAGAAATGGTGGGAGCATCAGATGAGGCCTCTCAAAGGAGCCAGCTAGGTGAAACTTCATGGAAAGGAGTTAGGCCAAAGAAGATCAAAGTGGAACAGCTCTCGTATACCTTGAGATGTAAGCATAGGGAGGTTGTCCTCATGGCTAGAAAAATTGATTATAACTGGACTGATATTATTGACACCAATTTGAGTCCTTTTAACTATGACGAATTGCATGAGGAGACACTCACTGAGGAGCAGGTCACAGGAAGGACAAAATGGATAGTTCAATCCGGGCTGGCACATGTTGCACGCTTCCCCCTATCTGTCCAATGTCCAAATCAGTTGATTCTTGCAGTAGCTGGAGCATACAACCCTACTACTAGGTAGTGTGTGGATGTAAAGGGTAATGTCATTATTGACTTCATGCCTGCAATGATCAAATTCTTGTTTCATATACCTAATCCCAAGAATCCTAAGCAATTGAATGAGGCGGAAGCTTTGAAGCTTTACAGTGATAATAAGGAGAGGGATAGGTTTCACATAAATAAGACTTGGATGAGGGTGGAGAAGAAGTCTCTGACCAAGGTTCCAAACCAACCTAAGAGGGCAGACTTCAGTAAAGAAATTGCAGATATAATCATGTTCCTTTCTAGGGTGTTTGGTAAAAGGGATGCTTCACTATTCAAAGAATGGATGTTTCCTTTCATTCAAAATATTTTGGATGGGAGGCAAAAATTTGATTGGCCAATGATAGTATCAAACAACATTCACAATCAGATGATAAAAGTGAGAGAAACCAAGTGTTTCTTTATGACCTCCTGTGTAGTTTATGCAGCTGCCCGTGTGGGGATTTTTCCTGGACTTCAAACAGTAGGTATATTAGGGGAAGCCCAAGGACAGAAGAAAGTGTGGGAGTATTATAACCAGCTCACCTTGCAGGCATCAGAGCAACATTATAAAAGGGTTAATGATGCCTTTCTTTATGTCATTATTAAAAATCCTAATGGGGATGTAGGGTATAGGCTTAGCAGGGAGGCAATGGCTTTTGTGAATGAATGGGGGAATTGGTTTATCTTGTACCCCACATTCACCTATTTCAACTTAGTAGGCTTTAATGGTCACCCCCATTTGCTACCTAGATATTGTGGTGATAGGATCATTTTAATGGAGTTTATTCATCAAACCTTGGCTATGAATTTCTAGCTTAGCAACAAACATAAGATTGGATGCCATAAGTTTCCAATCAAGCTGGGGGCCTTTTGTTGTCTACACATTCAAGTAGCTAAGACTGTTTGTGATGAATTAGTTTATTTGAATTTGGGCTTGTACATGGCTAGGAAATACTATGACACCAAACACAAGATGCGGGCTTTGCTTCCCAGTGTATTTGAGAAGAATTTTAATCCATTGCAAGATTTTTGGGAGGACTTGCAAGATGAGTATGATGTTAGAAAGAAGAATTATGAAAGGATATCTATCCCACTTATGGTTGAGTTTGGGATAAAGGAAGACATTCCAAAAACATTGTCTGATGATGGGATTGTTTTGGATCCTGGGTATGATGCGGGAAAGATTAGTACTAAAGATCTTCATCCAATAGATTGGAATGTTGAGAAGATAATCGACATAAAGCAGATTGCAAGATAGGTGTTGGACAGGAGTATTCAATGGGTGAGTTTAAGGACTAATTAGGCCGATGCTACATCATCTAAGAAGAGGAAGGTTGCAGGTACTACCCAAGGATATAAAAGGGAAAAGAGAAGGATGGCACCTAAGGAACCTTTAGAATTCATGCCTTCTAGTGCATAGGAAGAGGAAGTGGTTCCTCAAGATCTTCCAGAGGTACAGGAAGATGAAACAACTATGGAGGTGGGTGTTTTTTCATCTGCAGCAGGGGAGGCATCTACTCAACCCTCTGATGCATAAGAATTAGGCCAAGAATCACCAAAGGGAGCCCTCCATGATGAAGCAGAGGTCTTAAAGTGAATGGAGGATGAAATTGAGGTACATAATATAGAAAAAGATTTAGAAAAGACTCCCTCTGATAAAGAGCATCATGTATCAGCATCTTTGGATGTGATAGATGATGCAGGAACTGAACATATATTGATTGAGGAAGATTAGTGGGAACTCTTTGAAGATGAAAAAAGAGAAGTTGATGCCAAGGCACAAGTTGAGGCATCAACTAAGCAACAAGAGGAGGAGGCCAAGGCACAATCTGAGTTGGTAGTTAAACATAAGGAGTTGGAAGATAAGGTCAAGGCTGATGAATTGGCTCAACAACAACAACAAAAGGAGCAGGAGCTCAAGATTCAAGAGGAGAGGGATAAGTTGATAATGCAGCAGAAAATTCATAACCTTGAAGAGGAAAAGGCCCAACAAAGAAGAGAAAAAGAAGCTATTGAAGCCAAGCTCAAGGAACAAGAAGAGGCTTATAGGAAAAAGGAAGAGCAAGAACATTTGAAAAGGGAAAAGGAGGCTGCTGAGATTGTTGAACATGAAAAGAAGTCCAAGGAGGCATGGGACTATGTTGAGGAATTGAAGAAGCAGTGAGATGAAATGTTAGAAAAGAATAAAATAGAAGAGGAATGCTTAAATCAGGAGCTGAAGGCTAAAAGACTGCAAGAGAAAAAGGATAAAGAGGACGCAGAAAGGTTAGCATAGGAAAAGGAGCAAAGTGATAAGAAAAATGTACAGGCGGTTTATTCTCAACAGGGGCCTACGTTGTTACAACCTTTGTCTTCCACTATTGTTGCTTTTTCTTAAGCCGAGGCAGCCACTACTCCTATTGCTCCTACTTGGCTAAAACTGGAGTTGGAAAGGAAACAAGTTGTCCAACCACAACAATTGACTTGGAAAAAATGATGAAATAAATTGGGAAAGAGAAACCTAAAAAGAAGGCTTGGGTTCTTCACTCCACTAGGCTCACTAATGCTGGAGAGATCATTGTTGAATGTGCCATACTTGTAATGGAGAAGAGCCGTGATGATATGAAAATCACTGATTATCAGTTGGGGGTAGTAAATTTGGGAAACCCTACGAGAAACCAACAAATGAGTTTGATTGATATTGTGGCTTCTTCAACCAAAACTTGGATGATCAAGGATAAACAAAGGAAGGATGAGCTTAAGAATCAATTGGATCAGCTTCATAGGTTTTTAAAGGATGTCTCAAGTCCCATTTCCCAACAAGCTACTCTTCCTGAATCCCTAGTTTTGTTAACCAAAAAGAGAGCAGATGAGTTGGTCCAAATGAAGAGCAAGGTAAGAATGATGGATAAATGGTTGGATAAGCTCAACTAGGAGGTTGATGATGTTCTTGTTGAGGGTTCTAAGATTCATAAGGCTACTCTTGAGTTGGCAAAAGATCTAGACCAATAGGCTAAGGATTTGGATAAGCAGGATAATGAATATAAGAAATATGTTAAAAAGGCTTGAGGATATTAGCAAAATTCCCAAGTCCACTTTGTTGGAATATTCAGTTCTTGAGTAGGGTAATGAAGATTTTGTGGAGAAAATTGTGAGCATCATAAGATATAAGTCAAGAGCTATGCATGGACATCAAGAAGAAATCCGAGAAATGAGTGAAGACTTGAATCAACAAATGGTCGAATTAGAGGCAATTGTGGCCATTGTAATCAACTTGGATTCCTCAAACAAAGAAGTCCTGTCATTGGATAAACTAAGGGAGAGATGGAGGGGTAGGTTTGAAGAAATCATGCAAAATGGAGATGATAGGGAGAGTTTATTGTTAGATCAGTTTATGGATATCCGGGAGGAGGTAAGAACTGTTAGAATGGAGCTAATCAAGTTAAAGGAGATGTAAAAGTTTGTTTCTACAAATTTTGAAAGAATCAAATTTGAAGGTGACTGGTTGGATGGCCTGGATTTGGGTACTTGTCAACATATGTTCTCCAGTTTTGACGAGTACATTCTTGAGCATTCAGTGCAAAAGTGATTGACTCTTTTCACCATGCTCTATCTTCTCTTCTCCTCTTTTTTTGGATTTTGACATAGGTTCTACTCTGAGTCTAATCTGTGGGTTTCATTTTCTTCTTGGAGTATCAGATTCCCTTTTTTGTACAACAGAGTGATCAGCCTTGAAACAGGGGTTCTTTAGTCCACTTCTATGTTCAGTTCTAACTCCATGAATTGTGGATCTTGATTGATAATTGATAAATTTGTGCATGTGGCACCCTATATGTACTATTAGAATCTACTTTTTAAAGGTCAGCTAATTGAAGAAAGATCAACCACCTGATGATAGAAGATAGAAATTAGATCTAGGATTTCAATGTTTTAGAAAGATACTCTAAAAAGTTCAGTAAAAAGGCTTGATTATTTTATAGATTTCATACATTTTCATGTCATGATTTTCAAAGTTTGGATCCATTTTGATAAGGTTAAATGGTACATGATCAATCCATACGCGAGTGATTTTGTTGTGCTTAATTGTTCCTTATTTGATGAAAGTTAATAGAAGGAACTGTATTCAAGATCATATCATTGGATTATTTGTGAATTAAATTGTTATTGTATTCATTTGATTTGTGTTTTGGATGATGAGTGGGTGATTTGTTTGAAGTATGTTTAGTGATTATTGATGGTATCTGAATTAGCATTATGGATGTATGTAGTAGCATAGTTTATTCTATGGATTGCATCTTGTTATAGTTCTGGTTAGGTGGAATAAACACTCATTATTAATATGCATGTCTGGATGTGTAAGATTTTTATTGACGTTTCTTTGATTTAAAGCTCTAATTTATCTTTTTCTTTTATTTAAAACCCCTCGAACGTAGACTACTTGATGTTATGCATTCTTGTTCTTTGTTACCAGCAAAGGCCCCTTGAACATTATAGTCATATCAATCACTGAGTGAAGTCAGAATAATTGAGAACCAATTACCAGGACCTTGGGAGTGAGATCTCCATGTGTTATCTTTCTCTTTCAGGAGAAATAAAATAATAATATTCTGTTTAATGTTGTTGTGTTGTTTTGACCATCAACAGTAGGTTTTTCATAATTAAATCAAGCATTCAAGACATTATCTCATATCAAGATCAGGAATCAAGATCCACATCGATTGTATCCATTTCACAAAAGATTGTAGCCTTTATTACAAGGGTTTGGTGAGTTGCAACATCACATTTGTTCATTCATCATTCCTTCATGCTACTTCATTTCATTTCAAGGTTTGATTACCAAAATGAGGTTTGACCAAAAACTACTATCCACTAACACAACATTTTTCCCTCTTCATGTGTGATTGTAGATCGAGGTGATTTGGAGATTGAAGGTCTTTTGAAGACAAAGTTGTAAGATTGAATAAAGTTTTCAAAGTTGTTAAGAAGTTTTCACCTTCATGGAAACTCACCTACATACCAAAATTCAAACTTTCAAACTTGGAGATTAGACAAGATGAAAGCTACAAAAGATCACTAAAGGCTACAAAAGTTTCAACCAAACCCTAATACTGGGACTAAATCGCCTCTCCTAGAGTATGAGTCCCAATATACCTCTTTTGAGCAATTTTTTGTAGATCCTAGTTTGTCATCTAAAGATTCCAAATTCTACCCAAATTCTAGTACCAAGACTAAATTTCCCAACCTGGCTTATGATTCCCAGTACACCATAAAAAGTAGAATTTTAGAGTTTCAGACCTTGCTTTGAAGCCATCAATTTTCTAGGTTCCTTTCTATCTGATTTTTGTCTATTTATTTGATTTCATGTTCTCAAGTTTCTAGGGTTTAGTGCATTAGACTTTGCATCTTTCCTTTGAATATTCATTTTAATGGTGAACCCCTCATTTAATCACACCTAAGGAAACCACCTAGTAAAAAGGACCCTTTCCCTCAATTGAATCACTTGGTTGAGAGATCTTGGTTTCCTAACGAACTAAAGTGTAAAACAGGTCCCCAAATTTATCCATATCCTAAAAGGTGGACACACCTATTTCCCTTGTGTTCAGTGTGAATCTTCCTAATTTTTAACCTTGGTTTTAAAATGCATTATTTTCTTTCCCTATTTTTTATTTGGTTGTATAGGACTTGAAATACACTAAACTCCTCAAAATCACATCTCTAGAATAGCTATTTTTAGGGTTAGTGGATACTATATCTTTTAACCTTATATATTCTCACAATAACCAACAAAGATTCAGTTATGTGCTTTTGGATACAATTTAGATAATTTTTCCTTAGGCACATAAACATAAGCCTTGACCAA
Source organism: Sequoia sempervirens (assembly GCA_007258455.2). Lineage (NCBI taxonomy): Eukaryota > Viridiplantae > Streptophyta > Pinopsida > Cupressales > Cupressaceae > Sequoia > Sequoia sempervirens. Next base: position 20,369 of record VDFB02027604.1, on the reverse strand, counting down.
TTACACATAAATGTGAATATATGGCTTCTTACCTATTCATACTTCATAAGGATTTTTATTAACAAAATTCATACAAGGAGATCAATTTACCAATTAATAATTAGTACTCACAACCTCTACTCAAAAGCACCAATTCAACTATGTACCTCTCAACATCCTTCTATCTCTTTCCATCAATATTGAATTTTTACTCTCTATAACACCTTTTTTTGTTGTGTAATGTTGCATGAGCACCTTGGTTATTGAACACCTTCATATGCACATTTGTAAAATATGGATGTTTTAATGTAAATGGCATTGTATAATTCATATGAGAGTCATTTTAAGTGTAAATGAGTCATTGACAATTCTTTAGGAGGTCAATAGAGTCAAAATACAAAACATGTCAAATTTGTGCAAAGAATTGTGAAAATGGGGAAAAGATGTAAAACGTATTCAAGGCCATGTAAAAGCTAATTTCAATGTACTCAAGGGCATGTCATTCAAGTCATGGGATAAGTTAATAGGAGGTCAAAATAGGAAAAAAATATAAAACTTGCATTAGTGTCATATTGTTAAAAGTTGTTAAAGTTGATAAAAGTAAGAAAAACAAGAAATCAAGGAATAGGAAGAGATAACTCGGTGGATAAAGTAGTTAGGCAGTTGAAAGATGGATAGATAGTTTCCTTTTGAATGTAAAAACAACTATAAAAGTGTGTATATGGCGAGAAGAGGCAGATCTAGTATTCTCAAATTCATATAATCAATAAAAATACCCTTGTTCAGTTTCGTTGGAAAAAATTTCTTCTTGTTTCAGTTTGTGCCGCTGGTTCAAGCTTTTCAAGCCTTGGTTCTTGTCAATAAAAGAGTATTCTTTCATTCTTGAAGGGTGTAGGAGTAGAAAATTCAGTAATAAAGAAATTTGAACTCAAATTCTGAGTTTTGATCTGTGATTACTCAGAGTTGTTTTGAGGGTCATTTAAAAGGTTAAGGCCCATCCTGTCAATGGAAACCCAGTAGAAAGGTGGGATGGGATGAGTAGGATGTTTTCTTTTGTAAATTTTTTTGTGTAGATCTGTGTGTGTGTGTAGGGGTAAAGATGGAGATGAAAGACTTGCTGTGTTAATGGAGAAAATATGAGTTTTCCAATCAAAGTGGTTGGTTACTAGTATGATAGTGGAGAAATGGAAAAATAATGGACTTGGTGATGATTCCAAAGGTCTTGGAAGATGTAGTTAGTCATGTTCCAAGTGATGGTAGGAGTCTTGGAGGTTTGTAAGTGCTTCAGTCATGAAACCCTCCTTAATTTGTGCTTTTACACCCTATAAATAAGGGTTTAGTGGATCAAATTGTTTTTATGGTTTTCAGTGCTTAAAAATGGTGAAATAATGAGTTTTGAGGAATTATTAATGAATTTTAGAGTTTGATAAGGGTTTAGGAGTAATTTAAGAGGGTTCTCTTTTGTAAAATAGACCTATTCTAGTAGCCTTTTTAGGCGCACATTCTGAGAAACTGAAGATTTTCTTTGGGACAATCACTGTAAGCATTTTATTTTGTTGAAGTAGATAGTAAGAGATGTCTAAAGAAGCATTTGGTGCTTGGAAATTGCATATGGATTGTGAGATTTACCCGATCTAGGGTAAAGAGTCCAAATAGACAAAATAGTGTTTTGTTTGCATAGAACGTGGAACCCTAATGTAGCAGAGGTAATTATGTGTGGATCTCTAATCAAATTTTTTGTACAGTGGTATTAGAGGTGCATCAATTCTTGGGTAAGGGTTGAGGGGAAGATTTTGATAATGTGGAGGTTTGGATTTGAGAACTCAATGTGCTTAATGATGTATTTAAGCAAAGTCTAGGTAATCTAATGAAACAGTGAGTGGAATGGTTATATTTGTTTGAATATTTTCTTTTGGATATTGTTACAATTGTATCTATGTTGGAAAAGGTGTATCTGTTGTTTTGGATGTCTTGAACAAAGATAAAACAAGGTGAAAAGTTGTGTTTCGCTACTAGAAGTAAGGTATCTGCTAAAATAGTGACACAATAACAGGATATTGGTCTGATTTCATTAAAGATGTGATGTATACAATAACTTGATGGTTTAATATTGGGTTAACAATAGTGAAGCATGGTTTAGTTGTCTTGATTTTCTTTGAGGATGAGTATTTTTGTGAATGCTTAATTATGTAATTTATTGAGTTTTTGAACTTGATGAATATTGTAAAGAAGTTGTATGAGTTTTGAAGAAAAAGAAAGTGAATCAAGAATTTAATCTTCTCCTGATTCTGTTAAGGATTGAAATCCCTTGAAGAAATGGTGTTTGTTATGATGCTCTGCATCAAAGTGGTATCAGAGCCTGAAGATGCTCTAGGAGATTTGTTTAATATTATGTTGTTGCTGATAATAGGAAGAGATTGTTGGTTGGTTGCAGGTGCTTATCCATCTAAGCTGCATTGAGAAATTCCAAGAGACTAGGGAAGAGTAAGCAGAACACCTAGGTGAGGCAAGCTGAGTTGTGTTGCAGTTAAAACTTGATGGATTCCTGACTAAAGAAGCACTTAAGAGTTGTAGCCTTGATGAAGGATACTCCACTGATGGGAGTAGTAGAAGTTGAAGATGAAAGATGATTGCTGAGGAGAAGTAGTTTGCAAGGACAACCCTGTGTCCTTGGAATAAAGTTGAAATTGTGCAAGGAAAGTCCTGTGTCCTTTTGAAAGAGAAAATAGTTTGAGAACCTGATAATGAAGACTAAGAAAGGTACAAGGCAAAGAGATGCAGATATAGATGGAGAAATAATATGACAAGAGAAAGAAAAGTGAAGATGAAGATAAGTGCAAGAGATGAAGACAAATGAAGATGAAGAAGACAAAGAACTAGGCAGATTGATTTTTGTTTTGCAGGTACAAGTGAAGATGATGCAACATGATTCCAAGGGACTTGGAAGCTTTTGTTGGTTAGTTGTATGGTGTAGGAGCACCTTGGTTATTGAACACCTTCATATACACATTTGTAAAATATGGATGTTTTAATGTAAATGGCATTGTAGAAGTCATATGAGATTCATTTTAAGTGTAAATGAGTCATTGACAATTCTTCAGGATGTCAATAGAGTCAAAATACAAAACATGTCAAATTTGTGCAAAGAATTGTGAAAATGGGGAAAAGATGTAAAACATATTCAAGGCCATGTAAAAGCTAATTTCAATGTACTCAAGGTCATGTGATTCAAGTCATGGGATAAGTTACTAGGAGGTCAAAATAGGAAAAAATATAAAACTTGCATTAGTGTCATATTGTTAAAAGTTGTTAAAGTTGATAAAAGTAAGAAAAACAAGAAATCAAGGAATAGGAAGAGATAACTCGATGGAGAAAGTAGTTAGGCAGTTGAAAGATGGATAGAAAGTTTCCTTTTGAATTTAAAAACAACTATAAAAGTGTGTATATGGCAAGAAGAGGCAGATCTGGTATTCTCAAATTCATATAATCAATAAAAATACCCCTGTTCAGTTTCTTTGGAAAAAAATTCTTCTTGTTTCAATTTACACAGTTGGTTCAAGATTTTCAAGCCTTGGTTCTTGTCAAGAAAAGAGTATTCTTTCATTCTTGAAGGGTGTAGGAGTAGAAAATTCAGTAATAAAGAAATTTGAACTCAGATTTTGAGTTTTGATATGTGATTACTCAGAGTTGTTTTGAGGGTCATTTAAAAGGTTAAGGCCCATCCCGTCGATGGAAACCCAGTAGAAAGGTGGGATGGGATGTGTAGGATTTTTCTTTTGTAAATTTTGTTGTGTAGATCTCTATGTGTGTGCAGGGGTAAGCATGGAGATGAAAGACTTGCTATGTTGATGGAGAAAATCTAAGTTTTCTAGTCAAAGTGGTTGGTTACTAGTATGACAGTGGAGAAATCGAAAAAGAATTGACTTGGTGATGATTCCAAAGGTCTTGGAAGATGTAGTTAGTCATGTTCCAAGTGATGGCAGAATTCTTGGAGGTCTGTAAGTGCTTCAGTCATGAAACCCTCCTTAATTTGTGCTTTTACACCCTATAAACAAGGGTTTAGTGGATCAGATTGTTTTTATGGTTTTCAGTACTTACAAATGGTGAAATCATGATTTTTGAGGAACGATTAATGACTGTTAGAGGTTGATAAGGTTTTGGGAGTAATGTAAGATGGGTCTCCTTTGTAAAATAAACCTATTCTAGTAGCCTTTTTAGGCACATAGTATGAGAAATTGAAGATTTTCTTTGGGACAATCACTGTAAGCAGTTTTTTTTTGTTGAATTGGATAGTAAGAGATGTCTAAAGAAGCATTCGGTGCTTGGAAATTGCATATGGATTGTGAGATTTACCCAATATAAGGTAAAGAGTCCAAAAAGACAAAATAGTGTTTTGTTTGCATAGAACGTGGAACCCTAATGTAGCAAAGGTAATTATGTGTGGATGTCTAATTAACTTGTTTGTATAGTGGTATTAGAGGTGCATCAATGCCTGGGTAAGGGTTGAGGGGTAGATTTTGATAATGTGGAGGTTTGGTTTTGAGAACTCAATGTGCTTAATGATGTATTTAAGCAAAGTCTAGGTAATCTGATGAAATAGTGAATGGAATGGTTATATTTGTTTGAATATTGTCTTTTGGATATTGTTACAATTGTCTCTATGTTGGAAAAGGTGTATTTGTTGCTTTTGATGTCTTGAGCAAAGATAGAGCAGGGTGAAAAGTTATGTTTGGCTGCTAGAAGTAAGGTATCTGCTAAAACAATGACACAATAATAGGATATTGGTATGATTTCATTAAAGATATGATGTATACAGTAACTTGATGGTTTAATATTGGGTTAACAATAGTGAAGCATGGTTTAGTTGTCTTGATTGCCTTGGAGGATGAGTATTTTGGTGAATGCTTAATGATGTAATTTTCTGAGTTTGTGAACTTGATGAATATTGTAAAGAAGTATGAGTTTTGAAGAAAAAGAAAGTGAATCAAGAATTTGATCTTCTCCTGATTCTGTTTGGGATTGAAATCCCTTGAAGAAATGGTGTTTTTTATGATGCTCTACATCATGTAAGGGTTTTTATTTTTCTATATAATGCATGCATGCTTACATAACTCATAAAATTCCCTAAAACAAGATTCACCACTATTGTCAGATCCCAACACTTTTATATCATTATGTGATTGTTTCTCAACCAAATATTTAAATTATTTAAACTAAGAGAACAATCTACATTTAAAATTCATAAAATAAACTCAAATTTATCTAGAGGCATCATCCATGAATATAATGTTGGCCTTGCCATTGCACCAAAAGGTCAACTTGTCAATGCCTAGTACAAGCGCTAGTTAAGATCCATAGGAGGCAGTTAGACCATGTCACAAACCCAAGCATTGTGCTGGAAGGAAGACCAAGGGACACACCATCTTGCAATAATCCCCCCAACACAAGTGAGGGGTTTGAACCCGTGACTAGCTCTGATACCAATTGTTGGCCTTGTCGTTGCACCAAAAGGTCAACATGTCAATTCCCAATACAAGCATTAGTTAAGATCCATAGGAGGTGGTTAGAACATGTCACAAACCCAAGCACTGTGCTGAAAGGAAGACCAAGGGACACAACATCTTGTAACATATAAATAATAGAAATATTTTTCATAAAACCCATATCCACTAGACCAAAAACATCCAAATGAGAAAAATATAGTAACTTATTTTCTCTATATCTTACAACAAGAAATGAAGATATTGCTAAAAAGGGGCTTTCATTGATGTCAAAGGTGTTAGTCAATTCTATCATTGTTGATAGGGAATCTAGAAGGATGCTATCTAGAATGATGTTTGTTTTAGAAGGATTTTTTCTAGAATGTTGCATATGCATTTGTGTTCCATGTGTTTCGGGAATTCAATAACAAGTTGTAGTATTAGTTGCATTTTTCTTGTAATATCATGTTGGTATCTATTTTTTTGATAGAATTAATCTAAAAGTCCGATTCAGAATATTGGAGGTTAGTTACTCAAGACAGATATTTTTCTTTGGAAATATAGTCATGTTGAACGCAGTCCTTTTCTCTATGATTTGAAAGGAGAGTATGTCTACATCTATTTTATCTTATTCTAGAGTTTTTGGAAGTTATTTAAAAAGATTGAAGTGACAGAAGGATTATTTTTCTTATCATTTAACTCGTAGGTGTTTTGGAACTATGTAGCAATGACTAGTAGTGTGTGTCATCCAGAGATGGTGTGGGGTGCTAAAATAGGTCCAAGTTAAGGTTCCTATGGAAGTGCACAACATCATGCTCATTTGGAAGCAATATTTTTATTTTAGGACCTACCCATTACATGTTTTGAATATAAATTGAATTTAGGTCCACCCTATGTTGACCTGGTTAATTGCAGACCCCTAGCCAACATGAATTGATGTTAATGTAGTATGATGTATATAATCATCATCTTAATTCACAAGATATGGGTGATAAATATGTGTGTGTGGATATGAATTCGTATGGAAGTTTACTCATGTGCGAAGAAATTTAATTCAATGTAGGTTGAATTGCAATAATTGTACACAATTATTTGAAGATCATAAGGAGTGTAAGAGTGTGTATGAGGCAAGCTCAAATCATGTGCAAGTTGTGTTATCAACATTGAGGTTATGCAAGCTTTATCTTTGTATTCTGGTAGGACTAGTGTTCTAATCTTTGAGTTAGTGCTTAGATCTTTTTATTGGGGATTGGTGTCTCTAGTAGGTTGGTGCCTACAAATACAACAAGGTATTGGTGTATCCAATAGGTTGGTGCCTACTTCATGATTGTAATTTGTTCATTGTTTATGTGACATTGAAATAGCTATTCTCATTGTGGTTTTCCCATCTTGGGTTTTCATGTATATCTAGTGTTCTCATGTGTGGATGTGTGTTTATGTTATCATTTGGATAATTGTTTTAATGATAAAGTAATGTCCAAAAATGCTACTAAGGATAATTTATATTTGAAGTTGATATTTTGCATATATTGATTCACCCCCTCCCCCCGGCCCCCCTCTTATATATTATGTGCCCTTCAAAGATATTTCTTACCAAACAAACAATGTTCACAAAAAATAAATTTACCATCAATTTTTTTTTTTAAATGTACCAATTATAATTTTTAGTAATCATAGTCCAAAGATATTTTTCACTAATGTGGCCCAAATGTTGGTGCCACAAAATACATTAATTGTTAGAATTGCCAACTACATTTGTAGAGTTACAAAATATGGATGAATTTAGCCAACACAAATTTTGAACCCAAAATCCTTTAGCAAGGTCACCAAATTTCATCTAGCCAACTTGTAACCAAACTTTCCAAATTTTTCACATATAAACTAGAATCATTCAATTTGGATGTAAAAATCAATTGTATTATAATTCCTAAAATATGCAAAACAATAATAAAAAAAATTACCTTTCCATCACTAAAACCAAAATATGCCTCCCCATGAGTCCCAACAATCCAATATGAATTATAGTCACCTAGATAAAATTTTCCTCCATCAAGTATGGTAGGAAGAGAACCACTCCTTAGAAATCATATGTTACAAGAAACCTAAGTTAGTCAATTAGGATTCAATATAAATACCATTATCAAAAATAAACAAAGCTTCATCACCATCATGATAGGATTTTTAATGGACGAAACATAAATTTTCCTCTTATTTATGAACTTCTTAATATGACCTCATTTTCCATAGTTTTGGCACTTTACTATGCTCTTTCCTAGGTTCTTAGAATGACCTTGACACTTAAATGTCTCAATAGACATTTTTATATCCCCTTTTGGCCCTTCTTTATCCTTTCTTCTCTAACAAATTAATGCATCCTTTGATCCCCATCCATAGATTTTATTCTCATCTCCTTTGTAATAAAATTAGTAATAATGTCATCCAATTTTGGATCTATTATTGAACCACTCAAAGAAAGGATTAAATTTTTCCCTAATTTGGGCAGAGAGCAAAGTAATAAAATAAACTTATCATCTTATTCAAGCATAACATAAATGGATATTAATTGACTCATAATAAAATTAAATGAATTCAAAATTATCTACATTAGATTCCTATTTCTTATTTTCAAATATTATAGAACTTCCTCTTCAAATAAATTTTATTTACCAAAATCTTAGTTTGGTAAATGTCACCATTCATTGTTTATAGAAGATATGCAATGGCTTCCTTAGAAACATTTAGTAGGAAAAAATCTAAAAGACATAATTGAATGGTTCCTCATTCTTTGTTTCTATTTGCATCCCATCATCATGAAATATACTATTCAATCTCTCTTTGTTTATAACAAATATCCACTAATATCTCTCCTTGATGAGATTCTCCATTTTCCACTTCCATAACTCATACTAAGTGTCATTGAACTTGTCAACATTTGAATAAGAGGTAGATTCTATGGTTCTCAATTACTTCACAAATATATAAAACTACTGAAACCAAAAGAGTCCACTATAATCAATAAACCTTAGGTAGTTAAAGAAATTCCTCCCCTTGTCAACAAAACCAAGACTCTAGTACCAAATGTTGTTAAAAAAGGTAAACCATTACAATTGTTAGATTTTAAAAATATGCAACTTTTTTATTAATGCAACATTGGAAAAATCATTATCATATTAAGTAAAATTTTATAACAATAGAGATAAATGTCAAACCATGGTAATTTAACACATAAAATAGAATATGTATGTGGTGAAACCCTTTTGAGAAAAAAAATCTACCACTTAAGATATTCTCAAGTATATATTAATCTTAAACATAAAGCTGTTGGCAAGAGACAATGCAAATGTTTTCTGGTGTTGTCATTGATGGAGACCCTAGTCAGTTAGTCAATCCACACATTAGCATTTGATCATACCAGCAGACAGATTGAAGATAGTCAAGCTAGAACAGAGCATCTGGCAGATTTGTGTTCATCGTTTCACATGAAAATTATATGTTATTATTTTGAGTTGTGGATCTCAAGTAAGGTTTTTGGTACAAGATCAATGTTATCTTTGAATCTTAGAGCCTTGTATCAAATTGTGTGCAAGTTAGAAGATCCGATTGATTGATTTTTTGTTCAACAATGCATGAAGGCTGACTTGGTTAATATAGTGTGTTGCGGATATTCGAGGAGCAATTGTTTAAGTGTTTTTTTGTTCAAACATGTTGAATTGGTTCCTCACTATGTTGTGGCTGACTTTGGTGGATGCGCATTGAATATTATTCATGATTTGATCCAACAGTTTGTAAATATTTTCATATTTTATTGAAGCTGACATGTAGCGATTAAATCCTTGGTAGTGGATATATATAAGCGATCAATTATATCATTCTGATGTGTGATCAAAGTGATTTGATGTGTGTTGTGATTTTCAAAAGAATTGTAGAGGGAATTTGCACAGTTTCAATTGTGCAATAAGGATTTTGTGATGTGAGTTAAAGAAAAACAGAGTAGAAGAGGAGAATTAGACAAAAGGTCAAGAATTTGATCTATGAGCTTAACTGGAACTATTCTCAGGCATTTGTAGATGCTACTTCATAGTTCACCACTCTAGTTGTCTTTTTACATCGATTCTAAGGCATGGAGCCTTTCTATTTTTGAGCAGTGAGCTCTAGGCAATGTGCCTGAATGCAAGTGCATTCCCATTTTTGCAAACATCTTTTGAGTATACTCAGATAATATTGTGGATTGACCTCCACCGTGGTTTTTCCCCTAACAGGGTTTCCATGTAAAAAATCCTTGTGTTATGGTGTTGTGGTTATTTGTCTTATGTTTGTGCTTTTTTATTTTGGTTGAATGTTATCAATACATTAAGGATCAAATTAATAAAGTTAAAAATTGTAGAACACTGATTCACCCCCCCTCTCAGTGTTCCTTGATTCCAACAATAAGCATATACATAAAACACTTCTACCCTTAATTTGATAGAATTCTAAGCAAAACTTGTGTACCTATAAATTATCCCATGAAACTACTATCTCACGGCTCCAATTTATGAAAAAATAGGAGAGGAAAACTATAATTCATGAAAAAATGGGTATAGAAAAAACCATGGTAAAATAGTAAAAATATCATTACCTACTTGAAAGATATAAACCATAATAATGGAAAATATACTTGAATCATAACCACCCCATATGGGAAAACATATTAAGAATGGCACCTAACACTCTCCACCAAAATACATAGGACCTACCCAATAAATGAAAGATGCTACATAACTCCCTCCTAGTGCCTAAGATTAGAAAAGTTTCATAAATTACCTCAAATGAATTTGTACCTACCAGGTCATTATGCTTAATAGCTTCATGAATGTCACTACAACTAGTATTCCAAGTCATCTAGGAGAATTGATAATAAAATAATAATCTTTCAACAACATAATTTTTTATTATATAAGCAGTGTTACATGGTACTGAACCCATACAAAAAAGGACTACCAAGGAAGAAAGTTCAACAACCAACAAAAAGATCAAAGGCCATTCTCCAAAGACAACACAAAAGAAATAAACCAACAATTGATAACTTTTTTAAAACATAGGAACTTAAACAAAGGGAGCACCATACTAATCAAGAAAATTCTCCCAATCCTCCTTGCAAAATTTAAATAGGCCCTAGTTATTAGAATTGGTGCTAGCTCCTTTGTAATCATCATAACTTTTAAATTCTTCTTTTAACACTAGACCTAGAGTGGCCACCAAATGGTGGATGACTCTTAAAGTAAAGCAAAAAAGACAATGTATCTTCCTCTTTAGACCATCAACCCAAGACATCAAAGTAGTAAAGTCCACATTTTTCATACATTTTGAGCATGTGTTTTATTTAGGTTGCTTAGTAGGGGTGGTTTTTAGGTCCTCAAAGTCCAACAACATAGAATTTAGCTCTAGGAATAGGCTCAAGCCCTCAATATTTGCATCCAAATCCTCCTCCTTCCTTGTTGTTGTAATGATCATCATTATCCTCTCCCCCAATCGATTTTCTTGATATTTCATCCATAGTTAGGTTAGGGATTGAATAGACTACTAGTCTATGTGACCATCAAACACTATGATTAGGCTTGTCAAATTCCTTAACTAAATCAAGCCCACTTTTGACTTCTTCCTTTTCCTTAGCATTAGTTATGTTAGCCTCCTCCTCATCTTTAGAATTATCTTGATCAACATAAAACTTGACTGAGGTCTTATTTTTCTTCTATCGTTTTTTATTAGATAAGCAGGGAAGGGCCCTGATCCCATGGTTACAGTAGCAGACAAAAAGGAAACAAAGAGAGGTGGGAAACAACACCACCAACAAACCAAAAAATAGCAACAATATTAGCACACTGGCCAATATTTAAAATAGTAACCATAGTCCAACCAGTACTAATAAAAAATAGTAAGTTTGTACCAGCATACTTAGTTCTACGTAAACCATTAATTAAGTCAATAGTGTCCCAAGTGGTTTTCCACCATATCATAGAAATAATACAATAACAGTCTGAGATGTTAAAACAAAAGGACAAAAAACTCATCATTAACAACAGAGCAATAACACCAAGCCATTAATTGGCTTTCTTCAATAGGTCCCCATACTCGCCCATGAGAGCAATGTATTCTCTCCAATCAAGTCCCTCGATCTCATCCAACATCTTCAAGGTATCAAGTTTCCCCTATTTCTTTAGCTTCCTAGTGATTTTTGTTTCTCCGGAAGCAACTTAGCATTTCCCTCCTCATCAGTCTATTAGTTACCTTCATGAGCATAACTAACGCCTTCTCCATATCTTCGAACTAAACCTGCAGAAAAGTTAGTCTACTCTTTAAAAATTCATTACTTAAGTCCTCAGTTTTGTTCTCCATACCCAAATCCCCAACATCCTGAACATTTTCAACCTCATTCTTATCCTCGAATGGCTCAATTTGCTCATCCTCTTCCTCTTCCTTATCCTCTTCTGAACCATCTTCCCCCATCTCATATGCAGAGTCCTCAAAGTCCATATCCTTAGAGTCTTCTTCCTCCTAGGCTTCAAACTCATCATACCCCATGTCATCCTCCTCACTCACAGTCATTTTCTATTTTCCTTTTTTATCCTTTGAGGTTGCTTTAGCCAGACATGTCGACCTTCTCCCCCCACTACGACCACTCCCTTGCCCTTGCAAAGTTTCCTTCACCTCCTCATTTTGATTCCCTTCCTCAGTGATATTAATTACATCCCTAGGATTTAAGTATCTTTTCAGTTTCTTAGCCTTGGGGAGTTCCAACAACAAAGGAAAATGTTTCCTTTTCTCTGGCATAGCTCTAATGAGCTCAATCTCAAAAATTAGTTTTTCCTCACTCTTTTGTGACATCGAAGTTGAGGGATTTGACACATTGGCCAAAGGAGAGCTACTTTTAGCAAGGATAAGCGCCCTCCTAGTAGAAATTGCAGGAGGTTCGTGAGGGATAGGTTCCTCAGCTAGGATTTCAACAACAACAAGGTTTTCCTCAAGAGATTGTTCCTCAATATCTTCTTCAAAATGATCAAGGTTCTCATTTCTACTAGCTAAAGGGTTGCCAAGAGGATTCAATGCCAGGGCATACTTATATAGGGTTAGCATGAGACCTTGATGGAGGGGAGGACTAGCACCCTTCTCAATATTAAGCTGGAAGGAGGATAATAGATAGAAGGGAAAATTGATTCTCTCACCATGTTAGATATGGTTTAGCAAAGGGAAATGGTACACATGTACCAACATATACCTACCCTCAAGAGTAAAGTATCACATAACAAACAAGCTAACTAAAGCAAAGGGAGGAGGGAGTTCCAATCTTGCATACCCATTCTGAAATCTCTTGAGATTCTCCCCTTCATGCAGGAATTTGTCGACAAACTTCTAATAGTCTGCCTTGCTTTTCTTTGCAACTTTAAGCCCATTATTTTGTAGACCTGATGCTTTTGCAATGAATCTTGTGGTCACCTCAAACTTCATCACACCAATGGTGACATTTCCCTTCCTCCAGGAGTTGGTAAAATTTTTCATTAGGTTCTCATTGTATCCTTTCAGGGATTGGAAGAATGGGACCATACCAACATTCTCAAACATTCTCCATAAATCCACATTCTATTTTAGGGCTTGACAATTTGGAGGCTCGGTTCACTTCCTTGGTCCTCCCATTTTGCTCCTTTGCAAATTGTTTTACTATGATGGGATTTTCTTCATAATCACCCACTCTGTCTGCTTCTTTCCCATAATACAACAAACACTCTTATGCCAAATTACACATAGAGCCGATAAAGAGTGGTGAATTGAGAAGTTTCTTATTGAGAAAGCCAATGGCACATTTCCCAGTACACAATTCTCATCATTTTCCTTACAAGAATTTAAATCCCTATTAAATTGCATACCTTTCTCTACTTTAGAAATGCGGGAATAGTTGACACAAGGAAAATCGACACGAATAGAAATGAAATCCCTTAATAATTTCATTAACTTCATGTGATTTTTGGTCACCTCCTTGAAGGAAAAATTATTAAAATTACTTCTTATCGAGATCATCTGATACAATCCCGTACTCCAAATGTCATCATTACATGGAAAGCCAAAAGGCACCACTTGGTACTCATTATTCCTGCATAATACCTACCTATCATTTTTGCATATGATATTCATTTTCAAACTTTTATTTAGAATTAAGTCTCTTAAAGGCTTCGGCATGTTTCCATTAGTCCATCAGATCCATCCCCTACAACTCAATGCCACATTGGTGGCACAGTCGATAGCTTTATTTCCTTCTCTATACACATGTTGCACCCTGTAGTTGTTAAAAAACTTCTTAATGACTTGGAATTTATCTATTATATTTTTTAATTCCCATGGTGGCATAACTTCTTCATTTAGAATTTCCACTATTAGCTTAGAGTCCCCTTCTATTATGACATTTTTATAACCCAGCTCTTTTAGAGTATTGAAACCCCCTAGAGCAGAAATAGCTTTAGCTTTATTATTAGAACAAACACCCATATTCACTCCAAAGCTCACAATATAGTCACCTTTATGGTTCCTTACCAGACCCCCTTCTCCATCTTGTCCTGGGTTTCCTTTTGAGCACCCATCAAAGTTACACTTTATCCAGTTTTCCTATGGAGGGCTCCATACAGTAGCCATTATGTTAAGCATCTTTGACCAATTGAGTTTGGTTAGATCTTTCCTTATTCCCCAGTTCTATTTAATCCTCATTTCTTTGTAGTTAGGCCAGGTTTTGGAGAAGTTGTATCTTCTAACCTCAATGTTTTCCTTAATCTAGGTTTTTATAATTAGACTAACCTCCCAGCTACTTCTCTCCACTTCCCTGAATATTCTATTATTCCTTTCCTTCCATAAACCCCAAGTGAAGAATGGAGGAACTTGGTTCCAAAGGTCAACAATTACATTATGTGAAAAGGGGCAATTTGACCAACTTTCAATAAAAATATTCATTGAATTAGGAAACACCCAATCTGAGAACAACAACATCAAGAAGCATGACCACACTTCCCTCAAAAATTGGAAACTTGAAAGAAAATATGAGTAATTGACTCTTCCTGTTTACAGAGCGAGCACCTATTAACCAATTGGAAATTCCTCTTAACCAGATTGTCAATAGTGAGAATTTTTCCATGAGTCGTAGTCCACCAAAAATAGTTAATTTTGGGTACTATGTTATTTAACCACACCTTATCCCAAAAATGGTCTGGGACAACAACTTGAGGCTTCACCAGTTCTTCATAGGTCCTTTTGCCAAGAAACAGTCAGAAGAGCTACCTTTCCAAAGCCACTCATCTTCTCTTTCTCTATCAAACCACTTAGCCTCCCCAATCAGGTTACACAATCTTGTGAGGATTGAGTCCCAATTCACCTATCTTTGGCCTCTCAGATTGTTCCTCAATAAAAAATTGAACTCTTTCCATTTAGGTTCCTCCATATCCTAATTAATATAATTAGAAACCTTTTTACCACAGATCTTGTTTAGGCTAAGTTTAAGAGGATTAAGTTCTTCTAAGGAAGACAAAGTTGAATTCTCTATCCAAGGGTCCTTCCAAAAATCAGTATTATTTCCATTCCCAATTCTCTTTCTTACACCCATGTTCAACACATTCCTCAATCTCACTATATGATTCCATAAAGTTGAACCACTAGGTAGATCAAATAGTGAGAGAAAACAACCATAATTCTTATTCCTCAAGTATTTTGCTTGGAAAAATTTTACCCAGTCTTTAGAGCCTTCCAAAAGATTCCAACCAATTTTAGCCATTAAGGATTTTTTTAGCATGGATATTCTTCTTAATCCCAAACCCCTCTTCTTTTAGGAGTACACACTTTTTCCTAGCTGACCAAGGGCAATCTATTTTTTCTTCAGTTCCTGACCATACAAATTTTCTCTAGATCTATTCAATCTTCTCTCCAATAGAGGCTGGGATTTTGAAAAGGGATAAGATAGTAAACATGGATAGTCTGAAGGGAGGCTTTAAGGAGTTGAATTTTTCCCACCAAGCTAAGAAGCTTCCCCTTCCAAACAACAAGTTTTTTTGGATCCTTTCTATCAACTGATTCCAGTAATTATTTTCCAACTTCTTAGAGATCAAAGGAAGGCCCAGATAGGCATCAGGTAAAGCAGCTTCCTAACATCCCAAGATTTTTATCACTCTATCCTTAATCTGTTGGTCAGTATTGAAGAAGTAATTTTTTTATTTTTTCATAGTTTATGCACTGGCCAGAAACAACAACATAGTTATTGAGAACCTATTTCCAAAGACCTGCTTCCCCCACCGAGGCTTCCCCAAACATTAGAGTATCATCAAAAAAATATTGATGGGAATCAAGCATGAGAGAAGAGGCAACTTTAACACCTTTGAGAGCTTCTGAGTCCAATTTTTGAATACTCCCACCAAGAACTTCAACAAAAATAATAAAAAGGTAGGGAGAAAGGTGATCACCTTGCCTAAGCCCATGACCACAGGAGAAAAAACCTTGGGGGACTCCATTAACTAGAACAAAACACATGGGGGAGGTAACACAAGCATATATCATCTTTAGGAATCTTCCTTCTATCCCAATCTTCTTAAGAACAACAAAAAGGAAAGGCCAGGAAACCCTATCAGAGGACTTAGAAATGTCAATTTTGAAGGCCATCCCAAGCTTTTTAGAGTGATCCATTGAATGAATAATTTCATGGGTAGAAATAACAACATTAAGAATACTTCTACCTTGGAAAAAACCCTTTTGGTTTGAGGCAATCATTTTACCAAGCACCGGTTTGAGTCTTAACACCAAAATTTTGGAGAAAATTTTATAGACCATGTTGCATAGACTAATAGGTCTATAATCTTTCATGGCTAAGGCATTAATAGATTTGGGGATAAGAGCTATAAAATTAGCATTCAATTGATTCAGCAACCTGCCCGACCTAAAGAAGTACCTAACAACATCAAAAAGATTAGTTTTAACAATGTCCCAGTAGGTTTGGAAAAAGGCTGGAGGGAACCCATCAGGGCCAGGAGCTTTAAAAGTTCCAAATGAAAAAACAGCCTTTTTGAATTCTTCCATAGAAACATCATTAGTCATCATCTTTAAGTCTATATCTGAAATTACATTAGCGATCACTTCAATAATGTCAACATTTACCTGAAGATCATTGCCATGAGCCATATGATAGGTAGAGAAGAAGTTAACTGCTTCCTGAGCAATATATTTTTCATTGGTCACAATAGAGCCATCCTCTTTCACAAGTGATCTAATTTTTTTTTGCTTTTGTGTTTCAATGTGAATTGGTGAAAGAATTTAGTGTTCCTATCCCCTTCCCCTAGCCATTGGACCCTAGACTTTTGTTTCCAGTAGATTTCCTCCTTTTCATTTATCTTATACCATTGGGATCTAAGGTCTCTTTCCTTAGCACATATCTCTTCATCCACTTGACTAGCCTCCATAATATCCTAAGCCTATTTTATAATTTTTCCCAGGGTGTTCTTTATTTCAAAGATGTTTCGAAAAGTCACCTTATTCCACCTTTTCACTTTTTGCTTTATTCTGCTTAGATTTTCCACCAGGCAATACATAGGTTGGCCAATTATAGGTTCCTCCCACCAAGTTTTAACCAAAGCAACAAAATCTAAGTGGAGACTCCACATAGCTTTCAAATTTGAAAGGGAAAGGTCCCCTATTATGGTCCACATTTCTTTTAAGCACCAAAGAATTATGATCAAAATCAGAACTAGGAAGAGCTGAAAGAGAAAGGAATCGAGATATATTCCAATTAGCAAAGATCAAAAACTGATCCAGTTTGACTTGGATTAGATGGTTTCCATTCCTTTTGTTGGACCAAGTATACTTAGTTCCTTAGAAGGGGATATCAATAAGACCTGCCAAATCGAAGAACTCAACCAGCTCCATCATACTGACAAAATAATCATCCAACCCTCTTGACTTTTCTAAGGGAAGGAGAGGAGAATTGAAGTCCCCTCCAAGCATCCAGTGGTCATCTTTCCTAATAGAAATAGCATCACTTAGATGTTCCCAAAGCAAAACTCTTTCCCTGCTCAAATTTGTAGCATAAATATTTATAAGGCTCCATTTCTCCTAAGAAACAATGTCTTCAAGGGTAATCGAAAGACTATTCTTACAAGCTTAACACAAAGTGCCTTTCAGTTTAGAAGGATTCCAAAGGGTAGCAATACCACCTAAAGCTCCTTCTACCTCACTAACAAAATAATTAGCTCCTGGACAGATACTCAAAATAGCTTTAGCAAAAGTCTCTTTCTTCATCTTCATTTCTTGTAGAAGGAGAACATCCACTTTATTATCAAGAATGCAAGATTTCACCAAAAACTGTTTATACATGATATTAAGGCCCCTCATGTTCCAGGAGAGGTACTTCATTGATAAGACAAAATTCAACCCCACCTCCACCCCAAAGCAGCAGTTAAGGCTTCTTCTTCTTGGGCTTCGATCTTGTGATTGAGTCTAAGGTTCTTTGTTTTCCAGCTACCAAATCCCTCACAATATCTTTAGTTTTGGAATCCTTTTGGGAGGGTCTTCCCACCTTATTTCCCCCTCCCATATCTGGTTTCTTTTTATTTTTGGATTTTGTTGGAGCTTGGGACCATCCCTCTTCATCCTCTTTATCACTAGACCCTTGAGGGAAGCCAAGAAGAGCCAACGATTCACTCAAGTTTCTAGCTCCAATTTGGGATAAGGAGTTCATGTCCTCCAAAGACAAGTTTGTATCATCCAGAACATACTCACCTTCTTCAAGTTCTTCACCAACACCATGAGTCTAGACCTTCACCCTCGAAGCCAACACATTTTTCTCTGTCAAGGAATCCTCGACTTGAACATTCTTCATATTTACATTTTCCTCTCTTGTATCCTCCATTGTAGGAAAGCCCGAAGTTGGAAGGGAAGAAGCGAGGGCGGCCACTTCAAGGTTCAGGCAGACTGAGTCGTTGGCTTCAACAAGAGGATCAAAAACAAACTTCATGTCCAGATCTATATTATCCTTTAGGAGGGGAACATACACCTCCTGAGCTAGAATAGGAGTAGGCTGCACACTAGAAGCCATTTCATTAGTAGAGTGGTCCTCTTCTAATATTTTTTCCTTAGCCTTTGAACCCTCACCAGATTTATTCCCACAAGAATCTATCAGATGACCAAACTTCTTGCACTATTGGCAAAAGAGATGGGAATTTTCATACTCAAGGGGTTGAGTCTAGTTACCAAACTTAGACTTAAGCAAGATTGAGGAAGGAAGGACCGTATTCACTACCACATTTACACAAATATGATCATACATCAGTCTTAATCTCTCTTGAGTTATCTTATCTATAGCCAAAAGACTCCCAAAGGAATTGGAAATTCCCTTTAAGATTCCCTTCTCCCAAAATTCCAATGGGAGTCCTGAAAGGTGAACCCAGGTTGGAGCTAAGGCCCCCAAGTCAACCGATGGGTCAAAACCCAGTTTCCATTTGCAAAGGGAGATAAGTTTTTTAAATCCCAAGTCAAAAGGCCAAGGACCACCAATTAAAACCTTCAACATATCTTTGTAAACCGCAAAGGAAAAAAGAAAAATACCTTTGGGCATAACATTTATGGTGACGCTGCCTTTCAGATTCCAAGTGGAAGCATCCCATTGACGAACTAGTTCAATATTTATCCTGTATGCCAAAAACTTTCGAACAAGTGCCATTTTGAGGTTATCCATCGCTTTCAACATCAGAACCTCAAGGACATCTACTTCCCAGCCAGTCATTGAGCAGGAAGCAAATTCCAATAGCCTTTTACTTGAAGCTAGCGAGTTAGACCCCACTAGTTCATCCATGTAGGAAGCTGGTGCTTCCTCTGAGAAGAAAGAGTTGAGCCCAAAAGATAGTGAAATGGGTGACTTTCTAGATATTCCCTAGATATTCCCTCCGTCTTTTTCCCAGGGGAAAGGACTAAAGTACGAGGAGGGGACGTCATATTGGGAACAACCAGACTGGTTGTTGCCACCGCAGGCACAGTGCTAGGTAAGAGGACAACATTCTTGGAATGGGGATCCTTCCCAAGCCCCCTCCTGACTGACCCATGAAGTGGTCAAATCACAACAATGGCCAAAAATTCAAAAAAATAGCTAGAGCGGGAAACGTCTGAGCTGAGCTGAGCTGAGTTATAGTACACTCAAGATTGGGGCAGATTCGTCCATACACCATTCCATAATTTTTGGTGATTCAAACTTAGTAAATTATGATTGCAATTAAATATCACACTTTCCTAACACACATTAGTATAAAAAAATCTTAATAGTTATTCATTTCATTTTTCTTCTCTTTCCACTCAACCTAAGATCCTAAGCACTATAGAGGGGAGGATGTTGAGCCTTCACCCTCCATAATTAAATTTTTTTATCCATTTCTAGCTGCTTACTTGTTATTGGAACAAATATCCCTTCAAAATAATTAAGGAGAAACATATTTTGAATTCATAGATCTTGTAGCACCCCATCTAGAATGAAATATACTAAATTTGAAAAAAAAAACCTCCAATACTATGTTTGATATTCAACTAGCCTATAACACTTTTTCATCCAAATCACATTTTAAACACAATAACATTGTATGGTCTTGAAATATTGCAACCTCCTATCTAGAATGCCTTCATGCATGGCCATAACTCCATCATAACCATCATACTAAATTATGTTGAAGTGAACAACCAAGATCTTCAATATGCAACATCAAATAACCCCCACATGCAAAAGAGAGAAGCAACAATAGATGTTATTCCACCAAACAAGAGTTATGATATAGGATTCGTGCAATATGTGAAATAGATGTAAAATATGAAAGAGACACCTTAATTATAAAGGAAAAGTGAGAGACAGGAATAGATAAGATCATGAAAAGT
>VDFB02027603.1:0-13549 GCA_007258455.2 Sequoia sempervirens | reverse complement strand
TCTTTGCACGTCAATTGTGCAAAGATAGATGACATTACAGTCAGGTAAAAATATATTTAAAGGTATAATTTCCCTCTTTTTATATTATAATTTATTATTAAATGTTGAACTTGAAACTTCAAGTTGGAAATGAGATTGATTTTGTTTCTTTATCTCACCTCAGATAGATGGTGGCATATGTTTGGTGCTAAAACACCAAACCTTCAAAATATTGCCATTTGTGTATTGGGCCAGCCATGCAATTCTTCTACTTGTGAGCGCAACTGGAGTATGTTTGAGCACATACACTCCAAGAAGCGCAATAGACTATCCGTGGAAAGGTTGAATGATCTAGTATATGTTCATTACAACCTTCGTCTCAAACACAGGCATATTTTTTACCATGATTCCACCCCAATCAAGCTAGAGGAGGTTGATTTAAAGTCTGAGTGGATCACTAAGGCTACAACTCCAGTCTTTAGTGACGAGGACCTTGATTGGGTGGACCAGGCAGATAGAGAGGCTGAGGCTGTAGCCATGGCAGAGGAGGCTAGAGCACGAGCAGACACAGCTAGTGTTGGTGAGAGTGGCATGGAGACACAGGCAAAGACTATGGCTACAGTTCCTACATCATCTAGGACCCTTGGACGCTTTCGTAGGAAGGATGTTGGCTCCTCTATGCCATATACTTGTAGTTATTGTTTTGAATCTTTGATATTTCATATTTGTATGGAACATTTGATGTCATGGATTTCATATTCCATGAGTTTTGTATACATTTTGACTATATTTATATATCTAAGTGTGCTATTTCCTTCAACAGCTCAGCTACAATTTGCGTTTATACTTAGGTGATCGATGTATACTTGTGTATGTGATCAAATTTGCTTCTATTTAATGATGTTATTGTGTCTTTATGGTTTAATTAATAAAGGGTGCATGAAACAAGTTTTAAATCCTTAAAAATCTCTAAATTTCTAGGTTTTTTTTATTTTGCCAAGTCTCGAGCCACCTTCACCGAGTCCGAGTCCTGTTACTACAGTTTTAAGTAATAACACTCAGGTGCACAAATAATTGGTGCCACCAACTGGCTTCTACTCATCTTAGGGTTTTCCAACATAAAAACTTTGTGTTGTGTTTCAGAATTTTCTTTGTTTCTAGTTTCTTATCTCCAGTTCTAAACAGAATTTCAGTCCTCTAATTAACTGTCATTTCAACTTTTCAAGTAGCACAGTAACATAAGTTGTGTGATTTGTTAATATCTACAATAAAATAGAGAAATTATGGATCACATACAGACTGTAAACAAGATAAGAAAATTCCATTTAGCATAGATGTTAAACAACATAATGCATCTGCTTACTCATTGCTTCAACAGTAGTCGGATCATTATCTGCATAGCGTTCCAATTCTTCCTGAAGGTTTATAATCAGAAACCATATCATTCCAATCAGTACAGTGGCCTACTTCCAGAAACAACCTTTCAAATGCAAATTGAAAAAGAAAAACAAACTTTCTCACTTGCAAGATATACCTTTAGTTTTCTGTGCTGTTCCTCAATCTTTTTGAGGTCATGCAAAGCAGCCTCTCTCTCAACCTGGAAAAAGTATGTTGAAATGAAAAATAGCAATTTAGAATGTTTTCTAGAATTGCCTTCTCTTTTCACAACTGATTACTGTGATCATGTAGAAGTGCTAACTGTGCATACAGAATCTTCCCTGCCCTTCTGTAAAGATTCTCTTTGCAAAGCCAATTCAGCCCGTCTTTTCTTAGCACTTTCCAAATCAGCTTCCAGTTTAGAACGTGCTTGTCTCAGCTGTTGCATTTTAAATGAAATAAAAAGCAGAAGATATCAATTTCGACTGTATCAAATTGTTTGAAATCAAATGAATCTCAAATCCTTTCAAGTTTTCTATACCACATTGCCAGCACAGCTTGGAAGGCTCCAGAAAAACACCTGCCAAAAAAAAAAAAAAAAAATTAAAATGACAGAGAAATAGCATCAGCGTCTGCAGAAGACAAAAACAACAAAACAAATATTATTTTCAAAGTATACAATTGTTTATTTCTGATGAGAGTGTAAATGTTTTATCTTTTTATTTTTTTCAACGGTGGCTATTATACCCACTTATTGGTGATTCCTAATGTTAAATGTTAGCCTACTAGTATTTAGTTTTACTTAGTTTTTGATTTTAATGTTAGTACTTTATGCTTACTTCCACAAAACCCCTTACATAAAATTACTATATCATGATGTTGTCACCCCTAATGCCACTCCCAAATGAAAAAATAAAAACTTTAATATTTGGTCTGTCATCGCCCCATCTTCTGTAGAGGTAGAGTCCATATCCATCTGACTTACCTACTTATCCTGCTACTGCTCCGTCAAATTACTATCACCACAATGCTTTGATGCAGAAGACTTCTTCTCACCTAGACATCCTTCTATTTGAACCATTGTTTTTTATCAACTGCCATTGCTCTTTTTCTGAACCAAGAGTGATATCACAGAGAATACGGCCTTTGCAGCTTTCATCTTTCTTATGTTTCCTTTTGCCTTCTCTATTGTCTGTTTACAGGAAGTGTGCTGCTCTGTTCCGACTTGAAATAAAATGCTTTCACCACAAGTCTTCAAAAAGCTCCTTGCAAATTTGATTATGTCACCAAATTGAAACCTCGTACAATGTTGACTAAATTTTAATGCTTTGATATCAAAGTTACGCAATTCGATTTTAAATTTATATTACAATATGAAATGTAAGGATTGAAAATAATATTGAAACCACATACTGTAATCAAGGGCACCAACCAGCCATAGAAGACTCTCATCATACTAAAGTAAGCAAGGATAGTTCAGAGGAGAAGATTGCAAATTTATGCAATTGACTTTCCACTTTTACTACAAGACGCATTTTAATGGCTTCACATTTACGGAAAACTTCAAGCTTCTAAAATTTCAACTTTTTCTACTCTGAAATGAAATTACCATCTGAGGTTTAACCTATGTCAATCAGAAAATATGAAAAAATAGAGGCATCCATTTCCTACAGCCAAAAAAATCATTAAAAATTCAACAATATTTTTTTGCAATTTTGAAATCTGTCCTGTTTCAAATTTCAACCTTTAAAAGCTGTGAACCCTATGACTTAGATTACAGCTAATAACTGAAATCTCTTCGAAGAGAAGGCAAAGTTCAACAAAAAATTTGTGACGGATGACCTGGGGTTACTTCTTAACCACCTAAGAATTCGTCTGGCAATAAAAACGAAGTATTCATTTCTCAATCGAAGTATGTTGCAAAGCCTATTGAGAGATTGAATATAGAGATCTGCAATCAATGTCATATGTTAAAGGAAGTTGGGCTGAAGGTGTCAAAGTAAGACAAATAATGGACATCTGATGAGAACAGTACAGGTTGATTCTAGAAATCTGATTTATCTTACAACTACCAGACCTGACATCAGTTATGTTGCATGCATGTTATCTAGCTTTACCATTATCAAAGGTGCCTTAAATTTTAAATTTTATTAGTATATGATTTCAGAAGAAAGAAACTCAATTAACTGGCTATATAAATGGAGATTAGACAAGTTCACATTAAATCCACTCACAATTTGCATTCAAGTTGGTTTCTGGAATAATCCTTGGACTAACTAGAAGAAAACCACAGAAGCTTTACCATCCACTGTGGCAGAATACAAAGAAACCATGGATGTCACACACGAAGCAGTCTAGCTTGGGAAAATTTTGGAGCACATGAATTTCAAGCAATCTTACCAACAACAGTGAGATGTGATAATCAAACTATTATCAATTGACAAAAATCCAATATTTCATGCTGGTGTAAGGCACATAGAAGGTCATCATTATTATGTCATGGAATAAGTTTAGAACAAAGAGATTGAGTTGATTTGTGACAAACAGAAGACTAAGCAACCAACCTATTTTCAAAACCAATAAGCAAAGAAGCAAAATATTCAAGTGAATCCATGGCCTATTAGATCACATGTGAAAGGATTACTGTTGCTGTGAAAGGGGTACTTTATCTAACTAGTTCATTTCCTAGCTAGTTATCCACTTAGGTTTTTTTCACACCTTATTACTTAAGTTTACTTAGGGTCCACATGGGATATTTATCACTTTGTGCCTCATATCATATGATTAAGACACTTGTCACAATCTTATGATACTTATCCACTTTATGTCTCATATCATAAGATTAAGACACTTGTCATAATCATATGATATCTTATCCCTCACCTTGGCCTATATAACCAAGGGGTTCCCTTTGTAATCTCACACCATTCATTCCAATTCTCAAGCTCATAGAAGCTTTGCATTCTCTTGAGAGGAATAAAGTTTATCCTTTCTCATATTTTATTTATGTATTTGCTTTCCTTTAGTCATTTGAATCTTGGGTAGGCTATTTAGCGAATCTTACAATTACATTCTAAAAAGATGCATAATGAAAAAATTTAAAAATCAAAGCAATATGTGCAAGAGTTGGTATAGAATACTCTATGCAATGCAAGATTTGGCTTAAGACTATAGCCATCCAAGATCTAGGAACTTCATGAAAGCACAAAAGAGATAAGCTATGAAAGAATAATGTTATTTTGTCAAAGGATACAAATGATAGATTATGATGATATGATTGTTATTACACATGAGACCACTTGGTTATATAGCCAAGGCGAGACATAGGATTAGACAAGATCGTGACAAGTGTCTTAATCCCATGTCATTAGAAAAATAATATTAAATGACTTAGGACAGAAGCGTTAAATGTCAAAAGATAAGATAAGATCTTATGACAACTAAGACTTCTAGAAAGATTCCCTAGGGCCTAAGTAAACATGTAAATAGGACCTACTAGTGAACTAGTTAGGTAAAACACCTATTTACACCAACACACCCCCTTAAGTGCAACTTAGGGAGTAGATTATTATGCAAATGATGCAAAGATGCAAGGATGGGTCCCAGCTACGAGACCATGTTAGGTGCCCATATACATGTTGAGCACACAATCATACTGAGAGGGGGAGGATCAAACTCCATGATCCATCTTCATTATAGAGCAGAAAGAGAAAAGAGAGAGAATGATTGTAGCAGACTGGTGGAACAAAACCCTAGGACAAAAACCCTAAGGGAAATCAGTTTCGATGGTGAAATATCTTCCCTAGCTGATTGCAAGTGGAATCACACAAATTTCACGCTTGGATCGAATGATTTAATAATTTGTGAAGTCTTGCAGGCAAGACTAATTATCTCAATATTTCCACAAGTGGAAGAATTTGATGAAATATCAGTTAAATTTTAGAGAGATTTGCAGAATGGAATGAATGAAATATTTATCATTTTATTGTTGCCAACTTACAGTCATACTATTGTTAAGCCCAACAAAGGGCTCATACATATTAGAAGCTTTTTTAAGGAGGAAGCGATGCATATTGTTGAGTCCTAAAGACTCCCCAATACCCACCACAGCCTTTAGTAGGCTCTAAAAGTGGCGCAGCCTTAAAAAGTAATATTCTTATGTGAATTGTTGTTTTAACATATGAGCTATCATACCATACATATACGGTGTCGTACCATTGTGAAGGAGACTATAAAGCATAAAGAAAAATGTAAAGAGGTTGTTGATTGGAGTGTGGACTATTCAAAAGTCCAGGTCAGCTAATATTAAATTTTTGTTGATGGTATTTTGCTAATATTAAATTTTTGTTGATGGTATTTTGCTGTATGAAATTTTTGTGAATGTATTTTTGTAACAACAGTACACAAAGTTATCAAATAATTTTCTGTTAATTATTTTATGCAAAGATTTTTGTATGAAATGTGATGTTAAGGTTATGAAGAGCTGAAAATTGATACTATGGTAATCATTTAATATATCTTTGCAAAAACAAGTTGAAAACAAACCCAAAACAGCAAGAAGGAAAACTGTTTGACGAAATGCCTATGCACTTAGTTACGAAATTTTGTAAATTTATTCAAAAAATTGGTAAAGGATTTTACAGTGGTATCAAAACTAAGTATCCTGCCAGTCTATTTGGGTTGTGAATCATGGCATCATTGAGTGAAGAAGAGTTGGGCAAAAAACTTTTCAATGCAAGAGATAAACTTGATCACATATCTTAGTCAAAATATGTTCTTCTCAGCACTTTGGAGGAAGTAGAGGATTGGTTGCACATGATGGATCAGTCACATTCTCAGTCAATTCAAGCAACCATGATTCCTATAGTGACTTTCTTGGGTAAGCAAAAGTTGTTGAGACACAAAGATAATGAGGTGAGATTGATTGTTACTTCTTGTTTAAACACAATCGTGAAAATAACAGCTCCTAAAACTCCATACAATGATGACATAATGAAAGAAATATTTCAATTGTTAGTGGATAGTTTCCAAGGTTTGCATAATGTCACAAGTTATGATTTTATTAGGAGGGTAACCATACTTGAAACATTTGCAAAAATCAAATTTGGTAACATCATGTTAGATATGGGTTGTGAAGATCAAATTTTCAAAATGTTTCACCATTTCTTTGCTACAATCAGAAAATACCATGCAGATAATGTTATAACAACCATGCAGTCCATTATGGCATTGATTGTTAATGGAAAGTAAGGATGTGCCAATGTCACTTTTATCTATCTTATCCAGTGTTCCACGGGGTTTCGAGGACGGGGATGGGGGCACGGCAAGGGACGCATTTCGGAGACGTGGGGACAGGGGGCCTAAGTTTGGGGGCAGCGGCGGGGGCGGCAGGGTGCTGAGAGCATAAAGTACTTGAAAAAATAGTTATAAAAAGATGTGAAGACCATACATCTCGGAGACACCAAGAGTCCCCTAGACGTCTTGAGGACACCCCAACATCCTCAAAGTCCTAGCGACATCTTGGAGCCAACGACACTAGTGGTGGGATGGTGGCGCTGGTGGTGGGCTGGTGGGGGGACATCCCCCAAGTCCCCAAGTCTCGAGTGTAATGAACCGACCAATTTTTTTTGTTTTTTCACAAAGTGATTACAATGCAACATGCACCCGTTAAGGTTAGCATAAACCAAAACGATGCAGAAAGTAACTCTAACCAGAATGTACACCAGGATCCCGATGTGGGCAAGGTGTGAGCATTGGTCAGAGGATCTATGCAAATGCAAACTGAAGGGAACTCGAACCAAGAATGCGCCTGTGCAGACGAGCATATGGTCAGAGGATCAATGCATGTTGAATAGAATGTAATCCTAACCAAGAATGGCGCCGAGTGATGGCGAGCATATGGTCAGAGGGTCCCTAAACTACTCAGCTGAAAGAAAATAGGCGGCAAGCCAGCCTCTTCCACTTATTCAGTGGGAATTACAATTCAATAAAATGAGAGAAAGAGAGGAAATGCTGTTAGTACTACTAACAGCTTACAATAAGATAGAATGTTCACGTAAATTGGAGTTTTTTGAGTCCTTCAATGCTGCAAATGATTAGTATGTCATCACGATATCAAACTTGACTTCCAATACTTAAATCTCAACTAAGGAACAACTCCCTTAATTCTGTTATATCAGACCTGCAACATAGAATGAGGAAATCTGCAACATAATATCCACTTAAATGTTCATAACTTGCTCAAATCACATCCTATTGACACGAAACGAATTGCAGATTGCTTTTATGATGAAGGCACCCAAATTGAATGCTTAAAACCTCACTAAACAACTCTCATTTATTTTGCACAATTCCCAAGAAACCCCCTAAATGGTACGGCCCAGCTGCAAGGGCGATTTTGCTCTATAAAAATAAGACACAAATAAAATCTGGAAATCAGCTAGAAGGGTCGCCCTTCATTGACAAATAGATAGGTTCAGTACCCAGAACGATAGCATTTTTATTTTCTGAACTGTGAGCAAATCTTACATTCTTCAAAGACATTCAACAACATCAGAAATATGACAGAAAACATAAACTAGAACTCCAAAATGCAAACCACTCAACTAAAATGCAAAACAACTCAACTACAAGCTAACCTCTCAACTAGTTGCTATCTTTCAAGCAAGAAGATGAGCCAATGCTAGGAGGTGTGCTTTCCTCGAAGCGAGTGCCTGAAGACAATTCAGCAGTATAACGATGTAGTAGACAAAAGATCCCAAATGAAGAGCTGAGGCCTGATTAAATAGGCAAGAGAGAAACATCTAGAAGCTTCAAGAAGGCGCCCAAACCCTAATTTCAAATTCACCTTTTCCCTCCAAAAGATGGCGCCCCATTTCACCTTTGAAATATTTCACTTTTTAAAAATAAAGTTAAATCTCTCAAAAGGGCGTCCTTTTTCCTTAAGCTCAATTTTTGACATTAAAATATAATTTATCTTCTCATGGCGCCTTGACCCTCAAAGTCCCCTTTTTAAAAACAACTTAAAGTTGTACTGCTAGGCAAGGGGGTATAATATTAAAATATAATATTATAATGAAAATACTTATCTCTCCAAGAAATATGCGCCCAAGGCCAAGAACTGAAGTGCCAGCTGAAACAACTGAAGAAGAGGACTAATCAATCAACTCCCCAACCGCCCATCGCCTAAAAAATAGAATTTACTAAAATAGTAAATTAAGAAAGTTGCCTCTAATGCTAAATCAACACACACACCACCTAAGCCTGGAAACCTAAAGAATCCAATCAGAATTCCAAACTTCAAGCAAAACCTCCTCAAACTAGGAAACCCCATCTCACCACCCGCTGCATTCTTACTAGTCTCCTGAATAGCCAATCCAATAACCCAAATGATCACAATTGAGAAGGGACATTATAGTGAGGTAGGTGGGAAGCCAGAGAAGGCAGAAGAAATGGAGGCCACACTTTGGAAATTAAGGAGGAAATTAGACCCTTTAATGGCAAAAGACTGTAAAGAGGTTGAGAGATTTATTTCTCTCAAGGATGTGCAGGTGTTGTGCACTATTTTGGGCAATGGCTTTGAAGATCTAAAACATAGATATAGAACTAATATGGATGTTTACTTGTTGATCATGGCTTGGGGATTGGATTTAGGAGAGTCGGTGGATGTAGTGAGGAAAGAAATGAAAACATTGGTTCAAAAATATTTTTTAGAAGATATGGAAAGCATCTTGGAGCAGGCTATACCAGGAGTGGGATTTTTTAAGGATGAAGGCATGCAAGGTGGAGGCCCAGAGCTCACGAATTTAAACTATCTTTTTATCAGGTGGCTAGAAGGACACACCAAAGCCCTGTGGCGAGAAGGAGTGAAACGCGGGTGGAAAGCACTTAAAATTTGCGTTGAATTAATGGAGATCGAGAAGGTCATAGAGAATCTCGAAGACGTCGCCAGAGCGGAGATGCGTGAAAAGAAGGGTCTGCATCCGAGGAAGAAGATGAAGCTGATAATGGAGATAGTTCCTTTGGAGCTAGGCAACTCATTGAAGGCTTTTGAGTAACATAGGCTTATATTAAGTTTAGTTTACTATACTTACTTAGCTTGTGATTTTGTTTTTTGGGGCTAAGCCTTGTTTTGTATTGAAATTGTAAACAGTTTGGGGCACGAGTAAAGGTTGGTAGGGTGGATATCAGGTAGATATGGTAGGGAGTTTTTTGGCTACTTTGGATATTGTGTTGGTTTATCAGCCTTTTTTGGTAGTTGTTACATGGTGTTAATTCTATATTTTTTATAATTTTGCTTTATCTTTAATAAAATAAAGTATTATCACCGATAAAAAAAAAATTAAACAACAAAAAAATATCAATTCTATGACTCTATCAATCAAATCAAATAGTTCAATTTTTAACCAGTGCATAATTGACTAGACATATTATAGACAAACTTTATACTATTTAGAAATAATGTTTTTAAATGAATAGTATCAAATAGTGATACATTAGTTAAAATGCTTACCTCATAATAATATGACTATACATACTACGATCCAATAGAATTAAAAAAAAATACTTTTCATTTATTGAAATAAATTTTAGAACAATATATACATTAGAAAAAAGAGTCAATTGATTTTAATTATTTGCTTCTATTGGTTTATTTGAACAAATTAATAAAACTAGATGAATGCATTATTAGTAATATTTTTATGATGTAAGCATTATTAATAATGTATGATTTTAGTGTCCATTCATATACAAATACTATTCCTAAATAGTTAATTGTTTTTGTATGGCAACGAAAGAATGCTATGCAACCTAACTTTGGAATAAAAATACAAGCTTTTTTGGTAAGACGTGACTATATCCCAAAGATATGGTTAGTGAGGGAGCTTTAAGACACATGGCATAAATATGGGCCAATAATTATAATTTTTAGGGTACCACATGGTGTTACGACTCATAATGTAGACCTAAGGTGGTTGTCTTTTAATGACATGCCCATGTGAAGAAAGTTTGATTTTTTTTTATGTTAGGCTAATACTTATTCTAGAGTATATTGGTTGCATTATCGTAAATGTAAGATATATTTGATATATTTTTATTTTGTCGATGTGTGCATTAATTAGAAAAGACACTAAGGTAAGTTAGCATGCGTTTAGATTTTGACATTGATTTCTTTATAGTGTTCATTTTGACTATTTCAGTGATAATATGCATTATTGCACATGGGGTCCAGAAATATGATCCTATAAATTTTTTGATTTGATATACAAATCAGTAACAAGATTTTCTATCAATTTTCCATTAATGGACATTAATATTTTCCCAAAAAAAAGGCTATTTAAAGACATGGTATCTGTTTGGAAATTGTGAATGTGTTTCAAAGAGGATTGTGAGTACTGATAAAGTGCTTTGTAGTGTTTGAGTAAGAGGAAAAAGAAAAATCACTTTTTAGGACAGGTGCATTCTATTTCCATACATTTGCTTTTATGTTTTGAGATAGATGTTTCTACTTCTACAAAATCCAAGCTTTTTGTGTTGTTTAAAAAATTAAAACAAACTTACAGTGCTAGGTTTAAACATTAATCATTATTTTTCATGATTTTAGAAACTACAAATTCCAATGTTTTAAACTAAAAAGGGTTTGCACTTCATCAAGAGTTGCATGAACAGGTATAAATGAACAAATAAACTTGCCAAAATGAACATAGGTTACACAAACTTTTGATATAAATAAAAAATTCTCTCATTATATATATATATATATAAGCAGCTACATAGTTGAAATCTAGATGGCCAAAAAGTTGTTCTTACAAAGAGCTCACAACTTTTAGTTTTGCAAGAGCTTTTGCAAGTTGTGTTTTACCAACTCTAGTCATTCCCAAGAATAGGAAAGACTTGGTAGGTTGTTGTGGTCTTCCAGGTCTTGTCCTTGTTCTCAACACAACATGAGGAACTACTATAACTGCTTCATTTTGCCTAACTAACAATAATATACTAATTATATATTATATTATTATATTATTAGTACTAAAAAATATTTTAATATATAATATTTATTAATATATTAATACATTAAGCAACATAAAACATCAATTATATGACTATCAATCAAATCAAATATTTACATTTTTTACTAGTGCATAATTGACTAGACATATTATAGACAAACTTTATATTATTTAGAAATAGTGTTTTAAAATGAATAGTATCAAATAGTGATACATTACTCAAAATGGTTACCTCATAATAATATGATTGTACATACTATGATCCAATCGAATTAAAAAAAATAGTTTTCATATATTGGAATAAATTTTAGAAAGATATATACATTAAAAAAAATAGTCAACTAATTTTAATTCTTTGCTTCTATTGGTTTATTTGAATAAATTAATAAAACTAGATGAATGCATTATTAGTAATATTTTTATGGTGTAAGCATTATTAATAATGTATGATTTTTGGGTCCATTCATATACAAATACTATTCCTAAGTTAATTGCTTTTTATGGCAACAAAATAATGCCATGCAACCTAACTTTGGAATAAAAACAAGAATAAAAATATAAGCTTTTTTTGGTAAGACATGGCTATACGCCTTGAAGATATGGTCAATGAGGGAACTTTAAGACACATGGCATAAATATGGTCTAATAATTATATTTTTTAGGGTACCACATGGTGTTACGACTCCTAATGTAGACCTAAGGAGGTTTTCTTTTAATGACATGTCCATGTAAAGAAATTTGGTGATGCTTTTTATGCGAGGCTAATACTTATTCTTGAGTATATTGGTTGCATTCTCATAATTGTAAGATAGATTTAATATTTTTATTTTGTTGATGTGTGCATTAATTGAAAAAGACATGAAGGTAAGTTAGCATGTGTTTAGATTTTGACATTGATTTTTTTATACTATTCATTTTGATAATTGTAGTGATATTATGCATTATTGCACATGGGATCCATAAACATGGTCCTATAAAGATTTTAATTTGATATACAAATTAGTAAGAAGATTTTATGTCAAATTTCCATTAATGGACATTAATACTTTCCAAAAAAAGGGTTTTTAAAGTTGTGGTATCCTTCTAGAAATTGTGAATGTGTTGCAAAGAGGATTGTGAGTACTAATAAAGTGCTTTGTAGTGTTCGAGTAAGGGGAATAAGGGGAATCGCTTTTTAGGACAGATGCATTATATTTCCATACATTTGTTTTTATGTTTTGAGTTAGATATTTCTACTTCTACAAAATTCAAGCTTTTTGTATTGTTAAAAAAACTTAGAAAAACTTACAGTGCTAGGTTTCAACATTAATCATTGTTTTTCATGATTTTAGAATCTTCACATTCCAATGTTTTAAAATATATTTTTTTTACACTACATCAAGAGTTGCATGAATAAGTATAAATGAACAAAGAAGCTTGCAAAAATGAGCACAGGTTACATAGATTTCTGATAAATAAAAAATTCTCTCATAATTTATAATAATTACAGCTACATAGTTTGAATCCAGACTGCCAAAGTTGTGCTTACAAAGAGCTCACAACTTCTAGTTTTGCAAGAGCTTTTGCAAGTTGTGTTTTACCAACTCTAGTCGTTCACAAGAATAGGAAAGACCTAGTAGGTTGTTGTGGTCTCCCAAGTCCTGCCCTTTATTCTCTACACAGCATGGGGAACGACTATAATTGCTTTATTTTTCCCAACAACAGATTTATGTAGCCTTTTAGCCAAGGCTAACAACCCATCCTTATCATTTTGGCCAAGCCTAGTAACAATAATATCAATCCAATGACTCACCATCTGCATGAATTAGTAAGTGTTATTAATATATATCCCTAAATTCGTGCAATAAAGGTTCCATAAAAAATGACATATTTGCATAGCCTTAGGTATTCAGATTCAAGATTAACTGTTCAATGGAGAGATTAAATCAACCCTCACAAGAAAATGTTTGGCTTAGATATCATGACAAGAGGCTATTCCATCAAATTCACCTATAACTTGCACCTGTCCTCATGCGTTGAGTTAATCCACACCAACATTTGGAAGTAATACATTTATCAATTTAAGAAATGATGTCTATCAAATATTTGAACTAGGAGATCCTATACAAAAGCCCTACTCAATTACCATGATTTACTCAATTCAAAAATTAATTATTTTGAAAACCAACTTGGATCTCATTGTTGGT
>VDFB02027602.1:244148-386849 GCA_007258455.2 Sequoia sempervirens | reverse complement strand
GGAAAACCCTCCTCTTGAGGTAGAAAAAACCAGCAACAAAGATCTCTCTTATATATATAAATAGTGGCAACAATTCTCTTTACAATGAGGCCAATCACAAGGCCAATATTCAACACCTACACTAGATGCAATCACAGATAATGATCTGTACTTCTTTGATATCTAATTCTGCTCTTGAATAAATTCGCAACCTGCTCTTGAGAAAATTCGCACTTGAATGAAATGAATCGAGCTTTCTTTTTGAACTTGATGATTACAAATGATAAGGTGAACTCCTATATATACATATTGAAGAGACGCCTCCTTCTATGAAGCAAGTCGGCTAATCAATAAATACATATCTCTTACAAATATATGTGACCAATCAATGGTAAGTCGTCCTCATAGGTAATGACACCAATAATGAATGGAGGTCGGCCTTGGATGAAGACGTGTCTCTTTATTTCTTTAACAAATTCATGCCATCTATATAAATTAAATAGCCTCTTGGCTATCATTTAATTTGTCAAGCTGGAATATTAAATCGAAGCTGTATATTATCATTAACATTTTGGAGTGGTTGTAGTTTTGAAAATTTGTGGAGTATGGCCGTTTGAATTTGAAATATTCGATTCACGTCTTGGTTTTCTCTCTTGGAATAATTTGGAATTATAATATTAAGTTGCAAGCCTTCCCTATGTTAAATGCATAATTAAGTAAATTCATTTTGTAAGTCTACACATATTCTATAGAGTTTATCAATCTTTGGTATGGTTGTCTAGAAGAGTGCAGCCAAAAACGTTGAATGCTCTATAATCCAAATTGTTGTTTTTTCAAACACTGGCAATGTTTTCCTAATACTATTTTAGGGATCCTTAATGGAATTTTCTATAATGCAAACTATTTTTTTTTCAAACACTGCCAATATTTTCCTAATACTATGTTAGTGATCCAAAGTGTGTAGTATTGGGTACAAATAGATATGCACGTAAAACATGGACAAACAACAGGATAACTAGTCCATCAGGTGTCATCGGTTACAAGACCTAGGTTTGATATTGAGTCTCTCCAAACAAAATGCTTGGGCTTGCACTTCCCTTTGCATTATTATCCCATAACAAGAATAATGAGCACAATACCCTAACCTTTTTTACATGTGAAAGTTTGGAATTGGCGTAGTCATAAAAGAACAAAATTCATATTCATATCAACTATAGATTGTTGGCATAGTTGATAATAATTAATTATCATATTCATTTTTACATCAATATTGATTTTTATAATATCATATAATATCATATAATATTGATAATAATATATTACATTTTTACATGTGAATGTTTTGAATTGGAGTAGCCATAAAAGAACAAAATTTATATTCATATCATCTATAGGCTGTTGGCATAGTTGATAATAATATATTATAATATTCATTTATACAATTGGTTATCTCCAGCCATGGAAAATTTATATTTTGAGCCTTTTGGTACTTAAAAGGACCTTCACCTTGATTGCAATGGATTTCAAGCAGTGTGAAATCAGATCCACAAAATGGAATTATATTTTTTGTAGTTTTCAAATCTGTGTGTATTCTTTATGGGCAGACATGCATGTATCTCAAAATATATTGACATCGTATATATAGAGAAGACTTCTTTTGAGATCATAATTTTAAAATGTCAGTCCTCAACTTCTTTGACTGAGATATTCTTGCTCTTTCATGTGTATCATTCTAAAAAACTTAGCAGAAAAGGTATACTTGTTCATGTATTAAAGATTGAAATTATCAGCCTTCTTTGTTTCATTTAGTAGGGCCTGTTTTTCTATTTCGGGCATTTGGAGCACTATTATCATCTATATCTATAGACGAGCAATTTTCTGCTTTAGAACTTTTATTCTAAATCACATAAGAGTCTTTCAACCTAAAACAAGAACACAACTCACTAACAAACATTGCAGAACAACTGAACACTAAATACTCTAGGGAAAGGTAGATACAAGCAGTATAAGCATGTTCCAAAATCTGCAACACAAGAAACCTCAACGCAAAAAAATGCATAGCAATTCCATTTCTCCTAGACAACCTTCTTCACAGGCAACACACTATCAAACAAATCTCCCACTTCCACACGATCCAAAACCTAAAACTCTGGATATATGGAACCTTTGAACACCTCTAATCATCCCATCCAAATTGCACAAGCATATCTTCAAAAATGAAGAAATGTGGAGCACAACACAAAACACACCTCTATCACTCCATTCACTTCTTTATTCAAATTTTCTCAAAAGCACTTGGAAACCAAGTGAACTTGCTACACCTGCAACACTTGCTCAACACTACAACACCTTCTCAACATGACCACACTAGAGGTTGACATCAAACCACAACACTAATGACAAAATAGTACAATAATCTCTAACAACTCCAACAATCTTCACACTAGGGGTTGACATCAATGAAAACACTAATGACAACACCAACAATCTCCAAAAATCTCCCCCTTTGTCATTGATGGCAACACCAGCTCTAAAAAACCATCAATAATAAAAGTAACTCTACATCTCCAACTCTCAAACAAATCTCTCCTTTACTGGGACACTTTTACACTTCACTCACTCTCCCTTTACATCTGTCTCTCAAACAACTTACCTTCTCCCCCTATTTTTTTTGACATCACTCTCCCCCCATTTCTTGAGGAGTTTTTCAAACTTCATTCTCTCCCCCTTTCACATCAATGGAAAATGGGAACCGTCTCCCCCTTTGACATTACTTCTCTCTATTTCTCTTTCTCCATAGCTCACTCGCTACTATTTTCACTACTGTACTCTCCCCCTTAGGGACACAATATATGCTCTCCCTGACTGCATCAACTGAAGACACCACAACCTACCCCCGGAGAGGTAGCCTTCATTAGTCTAGGAAAAAAAATAAGTCTTGAATTCCTCCCTTGGACAGATGCACTAGTTTATGCATCTAGTTGAAAGGAGGGGTAATAACCCTTAGTTTTTTCTGGAGATACTCAAAAGTATCTTTTGGAAGAGCCTTTGTAAAAATGTCTACCACTTGATCCTTTGTAGGCACACACTCTAGTTTTATTGTCTGCAACTTTCTCTCTTAGAAAGTGATACTAGATAGAGATATGTTTTGTCCTTGAATGCATTACTAGATTTTTTGAAATGTTAATAGCACTTGTATTATCACATAAGATAGAAATAGGTTCATCATATGATACTCTGATATCCTTCAATGCTTGTTTCATCCACAACACCTTTGTGCAACATGATGTTGTAACAATATATTTTGCCTCTGCAGTAGATAATGACACTGAATCCTACTACTTACTCAACCAAGAAACCAATTTGTTTCCAAGAAGGAAGACACCTCCACTTTTACTTCTTTTGTCATATGCACAACCTGCCCAATTTGCATCTAAATAATCACTCAAAGAGAAATCAATATCCCTAGGATAACATAGACCAAAGTTTGGAGTGCTCTTCAAGTATCTAAATATCCTCTTTATTGTTGCCACATGTGATTATTTAGAATCTGTTTGAAATCTTGCCACAAGACATACTGCATGCATGATATCTGATCTAGTAACAATTAGATATAACAATCTACCAATTATTGATCTGTACTTTCTCTAATCTACCTTAGGAGATTCATCATTGTTGCTCAACTTGCAACTAGTAACCATGGGAGTACACACTAGTTTAGAATCCTCCATTCCAAATTTCTTCAACATTTCCTTCACATACTTTGACTGTGAAATGAATATACCTTTTTTTAATTGATTGATTTGTAGCCAAAAGAAGAAATTCATCTCCCCAAACAATGACATCTCAAACTCATTTTTCATCTCTTCTACAAGTCTCTTACACATTCCTTCGTTTCCTCTGAAGATTATGACATCAACATACACAACCGCAATTAGGAATTGATCTCCTTCAACCTTGAAGTAAAGGTTGTTATCTACAATGTCATTTTTTATTCCCTTCTGCAACAAGTATCTATCCAATCTTGCATACCAAGCTCTAGGAGCCTATTTGAGTCCATACAATTATTACTTCAACCTGAAGACCTGAAAAGATGAAATTTGGGTGCTTTATGGTTTAAGACATAGAACATCACTTTTCTCCAACTAACATTCAAGGACGCCCTAGAGATATTCACCCCAAGAATGGAATAGAGGCAAGAGATGTACTAATGGATTGTCTAATGCAAAGCATCATACCAAAACCTCAACAACCTCAATTCATTAGGGAATTTCAATCCCAACCAAATCAGGAGAAGATCAAATATGTAATCATCAACTTTTCACTTAGCTTCATCAAAACACTTTCAGTCTTCCAATCTACACAACTTCAAGGCATCAAGTCAGCATTCCAATTTCAACAAAATCATGTTCCATACCACCAAGTTGATCTAAATCAGACAAAACTCAAATCAGGACCTTTGTAGCAGTCCTCTCATTTACCATTAGCATCTTTACATAATTTATCAAGTTCAACAAACTCAACAATTACATGGTACTTCAAGAAATCACTACTATTCTCATTTTCCAAGGCAATAAAACACTTATGCCAAATTAGATTCAATTCCTCTTAACCATCAACAAAATGTCAATTTCCTTCAAGTCACAAGGTTCTTCATACTTTGATTGAATCAACTCAATATATCAGTATTTACATATCAGATCTGCCTTACCCTGCAATTAAGGCACCTAGACATACCATAGAATCACCATTCCAAAAGATCAAAACAATATATATGACCCTCCAAACTTTGAACCATCTTTACCAACATGAATACAACAGTTTCCAACTACTATCAATTCCTTTTGTCACTGTTTTGCACAAATCACTGTTTTAGTAGTCATACATCAAGTTCCCTTGTAGGTTGCCAAAGCCCTTAATCAGGTGATTTCTTTTCAAGCACAAAGCCTAATTACAAACTCAACATACATTTTGAGACCTTATACATTCTTTCACATGTCTAACTGACACAAGAGTTTGGTTTGCAACAATTATTAGAAAACCGGCCTAAACGATGTCAAAGGCTACTAGAATAGGCCTTTTTTCCAAAGGAACCCCCTTTTAGACTACTCCAAATCACTCAATACCCAAAAACAGTCTTATAAAATGTTATAAAACTCAAGATTTCTTCACTTTTATGGATTGAAAGGCTCAAAACTACACTAATTTGTCAAACCCTTGTTTATAGGGTGAAAACACAAGAAATAGGGAGGGTTTCTTGAACAAAGCATTTACAAACCTCTATTTCTCCAGCCACCACTTGGAACATGATTGTTTATGTTTTTCAAGACCTTTGGAACCAACTCCAAGCCCATGCACTTGATATTTCTCCATTGTCATGCTGGAAACTATTCATTTTGACTGAAAAACTTGGAATTTTCTCCTTTAACACAACAAATCTTCCACATCCTTGCTTACCCTTGCACACACACACATCTACACAACAAAATTTACAAAATAAAACATCCTACTTATCCCATCCCACCATTCTACTAAGTTTCCATCGGTGGTGTTAGAACTGTAAAATTTTGAAAATTTTACAGTTGATTTTATTCATGAGTTTCCAAAATAGTCCTCACCATAAACACAAAAATCCTCTTTCCATAATATTTTTCCTCATACTTTGTCATGTGGTCCTACAAAAATCTATCTAGCCATGAATATTTCACTGTGTAATCCGTACTGGCAAGAGAAGTTTGTTGGCAAGAATTCAGGAATGTCACATCGATCGGAATTCATCTGCAAACACATATCGACAGGACATTATTCATTGTCTCGGCAACAGAAAAATCATATCGGAAAGAAAGTTATCATCAAAATAAATCATAACCAACTCATGTCTTACCGACTAGTGCACAAAGGAAACATATCGGCCAGACTAAAGGTCTTCAAAGTGAAGTCTTATCAAATACATCAAGTCTTGCCGACAAAGCGTAAGGGGACTCTATCAATAGTTATCGAGAGGAAGTTATGTAGTCTTGCCGACTCATATGTCTCACCGAATGTTGTTTTATCGGTGAGAAAGTAATTATGTCTTGGCGACCAGAGAGTATCAAGGGATGTATCTTGGTAGGACATAATACAATCTATGGAACATCTCCTCGACTTAAAATGTCACAGCGATATACATAAAACCAAGAGGAAAGCTATCGGTGAGACTCTAAATATCAAGGAAACTGTGGGACATTAGAGCGATATTCAAATTGTGATATAAGACTTTAGGGTGTCGGGGAGACTACATGATGTTTTGACGAAAGGTTTAATGAACGTTGTAAAAAGATATCACCCCAGATTTGAAAATGTCTCACCGACAATACATTTGATGTGATAGTATGAGTTTCGAAAAAAGGACTTCACTCGTGTTCCAGCTAACACATTAATGGCGCGACTGAGCATAATAAGGAGAATTCAATTGGAAACATTAGTGTTGAATTGATAGCAGAAGAGTCAGCAAGGCGAATGAAGAACCATGGCATCCTTTCAGTCTGAAGTTTTCAAGCAAAATACAGTGAGTGCACCTTAGCTCCTCTAAATTTTAACCCCTGTAACTTTGAAGAATGGAGTTCCCTAGCTCAGGAAAATTAAAAAGTCGAAAACCTGGTGAAAGTAGTCAATCAACCTAGGGGAAAGAAACAAAAAACTGAAATAGAACATAAGGGCATTGAACAAAGATTAAATCAAGACCTCATTGACCAGTTACCTGGCTCTGGACCTAAAGCCAGACGATCTGCTAAACTTAGGGCAGAAATAGATAAACTAGATGATAAATGTAAATTCATAGGAGATGTTTGGACTCCAATAAGGGGGTATGAATTGTTTAATTTTCACTACCATCGGAGAAATCGTTTTGAACCAGTATGCAACCCATGGAGGCTTAATTTGGGAAAACTGGTGTGCCCTAATGTATTTGTAAATGTAGAATTGGTAAAATTGTTAGCTGATCATTATAACTTGAAACTCAAGGCTATATGTGACCCATCCAGGAAGCCACAAATATACTTATCAGAAGAAGCAATAAGGGAAGTTTTCAATTTAGAAGGGGTTTGCAATGAAAAGATCATTTGTGAAGAATTGGAAAAGGAGTTATGGAGAATGGACACGATTTATAAGGGTTGGAGGTTTCCAATTCACAGGATTAGACAAGATGGCAAACCAATTCCTTTACAAGATAGTGATGGACCTCCTTTTCATGTTGATCTATTTGAACCTTATATAAAATACACTTATTTCTCAGTGGGCCAGGTGTTGGGAATGGATGTATCGGAATATATGTCAATTGTGCCTATGCTAATCTCAACAGATATCCAATACCACAACTCTAGGCCATTTGACTATGCCTCATACATTTTTTTAAGGATCTTGATTCGGGATTAATGGCAATAAAAGGGGGAGCATCTATCGTTCATCACAGGCATTATTCATTGTTGATGCATATAGTGTTATATTTTGGACAGGAGTTGATATTGTGGCCCCAGGAGATAAGAATTTCTCAATTTGATGAGGAAGGTGCAGTATTGCCTATTCAGTTATGGACTGCTATCTGGGACAGTAGGTTTGCCAATTCTAATTTTGTTCATTTTGAGGAATATTTTTTAAAGACATTGTACAAATTGTACAATCATCCATGTGATTATTCTTTATCTGAAGAGATAAAGAGATTTCTTCGGCCAAAGGATTTCAATGGGCCAATTGATCATAATTGGGGAGATTGGTATTACTTGGAGGGAGCTACTATGATTAGGGTTTATGGGTTTGAAGATGCCCCATTCATTTTACCAAAGACAATCCCGAACAGAATTGCATATTTAGAAATTGTCATACATATGGATTATTCCAGTGTTATGAATCTTAGTTCCTTTGGGAAGTAGGCTTTCATGCCTAGCACATTATGTTTCAGTGATTTCACTATGTTGGCCAAAGAAGAATATAATTTGATCCTTGATAAATTGTTGCAGTACAATATGAAGAGAGGACCACCCAGGAAGAAATTTGCCCCAGAAGGGTATATTAATTCTACCAAAATGAGGATAAACTTTGGAGGGTATCAACATGTGCCCTATCATTTTGATGATATGATCTGGAATTTGGATGAGAAAGAAGCAGAGATAGTGGTCGAAAGATATAATCAAAGGTTGCAGGATGCAGAGTTGTTGTCTTTTGGGGAGGAGGCATCCGAAGATAATATGCCACAAGGTCAACCAAGTAAAATATCTAGATTAAGAACTCAACATTATATTTTCCCTACTAGAGAATTGATTATTGAAGAGAATGAAGAAGTAGATGCAAGGCATGTAGAATACAGATCATTCGTGTCAGATGATGAATTTGTTAATCCCCCAGAGTTTAAAGAATTTTTGTATAAACAAAAGGGAAAAGAAATAAGGGAAAAGGTTGATAATATTACTACAAGTAATGTAGAGCAATTGTTGAACAATTTAAGGAGGTGTGTG
Organism: Sequoia sempervirens; assembly: GCA_007258455.2. Taxonomy (NCBI): domain Eukaryota; kingdom Viridiplantae; phylum Streptophyta; class Pinopsida; order Cupressales; family Cupressaceae; genus Sequoia; species Sequoia sempervirens. The sequence goes on along the minus strand of VDFB02027602.1, from coordinate 378,381 downwards.
GATGAGGAGATGATGGGTATGACCCCTGAAAAGGGGAGGAAAATGTTGGAAAATGTCGATGTCATGATCTTTCCTAGGCTTGATCTCAATTCTGTACTAATCTTTGATATTTTCTTAAAAGACAGTAATGCTACACACAAGCTTAGCCAAGAAAAGGTAACAAAAGTGTATGCAAGATCTAAATACAATACAGATGAAGGATCATTAATGATTTGGGCCTTATATCCACCTCATAAGAAATCAGTAGTTATTGACACTGAAAAGGAATTCAGGCATGTCATGAATTTAAAGGCTGGAGAGGTTGATCTTGTGGCTACAACAAAAATTGGAATTAATATTGCAAAACTAAACAAAGCCCAAATTTAGATGTTGATTAAGGAGAGATAAATGTATAAAACAAATAACGAAAGGATGTTGAGAGAAAATGATCGCCTAAAATATTTGGTAGGTGTTACAATGAAGTCAACTAAGCTGCTTACTCAAGGTGAAAGCTCTCAGTCACGAGATCATTGGGAAGGATCAAGTGCTTACTCCCAAGGAAAATATGATGCACTTGTAGCAATAATCAAGAAAAGGCAGGCCAATTTAACATCTTGGTTAAATAAACTTTGGGGAAAATATTCACATACCCTTGCTGCATTAAAAGAACATGAAAGGATGGATGGACAGATTATGGAGAAGTTTCAAGAAACAAACCATAGAGATGCTTCTAATAGTGTAGCAATTGAAGCTGCAAATCATTTTATGAATAAACATCGAAACTTCTATGAAGAATTGCAAGGGGATGAACAAGGATTGATAAATGCTACCAAGAAAACATTAACTACATTCTTTGATGATAGAGGGGAACTAAAATAAATGACCAGATGGAAAGGTGAGAGTGAGTCAACACTACATGAAATCTTGAAGATAGCTACTGTGGAAGACACAACATTGGAGGAGGCGAGCGAGCAAAATGAGAAGATGATAAAGATGGAGATCACAATCTAGAATGCAGTTGGAGACGCGGATATGCACGAACGCTGAGATTATTTGGATCATCTATCTAAAGTTCATTTATGGCTTAGTAGAGCCTAATTTTCTTTTAATCTGTTTGTTATTTAAACATATGACATTTTTGAAAAGATGCATCCTTTCGAGTAATTGATGTATAAATATCTGTTTCGGTAGCAAAACAGGGATATAGAGAATATACGATATAAGATAGAATAGAAGACAGATATAGTAGACTATAATGTCATAATATGAGACTATGATGCATGTTTGAAATTATGGGGATATCAATGAGAATCATTTAATGTGGTGGAGTATTTTTAGTATCAATTGGTTGTTGTGTTCATTGAAAGTATTACTGTAGTTGTCTCCAAGGTTGATGCTTTCTGGTTATTTAAATTGATATAACACGTTTATGTTTAATTTATTAGTGCACATTTTTTGTATGTGTATGGTTAATTAATTGGTTCTTTCAAAGAAAGATTAAATCCTTTTAGTTGATCATAGTAATCAAGGAAATTCATTTGGATCATTAAGAAGAACTCGGTGGTCATAATCTAGCATGTTTATACAAGTTATAAGCTAAAGCATATGCTGAACAATTTGAATGTTTTCCAAAAAGAAGTTACTCGTTTTAAATTTCATTTGACTCCGCACACCCAATAAGGCACTGGTCTTCGCATTTTTATTATTTTAAGTTCATTCATTTGTTAAACTGTCAAGCTGAGTACATTAGGTTTAGTCTAATATTGATATAGAAGTTACACCAAATTACATTATCCACTTCCATTTGCCATTGTGGGTAAAATACAATAAGGGGAATAAGTATAAGTCGAGTTTGTTTCATCCATTTAGGTACACTCACCTAGGTCTAGCAACACCTGAAGAGTAGAAGGTCTAAATCATTTGGCCTTGACTGTAACCTTGAAACGTATCAAGAGATTGGCAACCTCTTGAGGCATTTCACTTGCGTTTTTGAGAGCTAACAAATTGGCGACTCTATTGGGGAATCAACTTAGAATCATGGCCTTAGTCATAGAGTCAGAAACCTTATACAGACTCCGTTGGGAATAAGAAATATCAAACACTTTCTCACTTTTAAGAAAGTGAGTGGTGACTCTAACAAAAACATTGCAACATGAATGGAAGAAAATCCCAATATAAAGGGGGTCCTCATGGAGGTCCTGCTGATAACAGTAAGTGGACACACAAAGATGATAAGGTTGTTAGGGGTAAGGGGATAAATGAGGACATGTGCATAACTAACAAAGACAAAGAACCAAGATCACATTGTAAAACCTATGATCGTTATGATACATGGAGAGATAATTCAAGTGCAGAACCTTGTACCCCTAAAGAACAAGGAAAACCTTTTTATGATCCTCAAAAATAGGCTGAGTTTAATGATAAAATCGAAGCTGAATGAATCAGATATCAACAAGAATATGATCTAAAAATGGAGGGTAATTAGAATGGACATATTGATCATGTGAGTCCTCAAGAAAATTATGAATCTTTAACTCACGAAGAAGTAAAAGCACAATTTGATTCTCATAAACTGGAGCTAGAAGAACTAAAAGTTGAACAAGAGAAAGCCCAGATGATACAAGCAATCAGAGACATCAAATTGCAGAAAACCCAACTTACTGCTCAGACAACTGGTTGCCCAAAGTATGTACCACCTCATAAGTAGGGTAATACTAATGCAGGGCCTTTTGATCCATCAAAGGTTCCTCACAATCAAATAGGGAATCAATGCAGACAACCAAACCATCCACCGCATATTCCCTCACAATATACAAATACACAACCACCTCATGGTTAGCATTATGTACCACATCATCATACACAATACAATAATCCGATGTACCAATATCAGTACCCACCTAACACTCCCCTTCATCAATACACAATAATGATCAGACAATTCAACTTGATAGGGTTTCAATTATACCCTTACCCAATGGATGGTAGTTGGAGAAGTCTAGTTCCTAAGTTTATAGGGAGTAGTGCAATTACTGTTGAAGATCATTTAAGGAGTTTCAATGCCTTCATTCAAGATTTGGATGTTCCCTATGAAGATTTACATATGAGGCTATTCATGATGTCGCTTATTGAAGAAGTTAGGGATTGGTTCAACAACCTACCAACAACCTTTGTTAATTCTCTCCAAGAATTTCAAGATTGATTTCTCAAACAATATGGGAATCTAAGTGCACCAGATGCTGCTCTTCATGAATTAATGTGGATTCAAAAAAATCAGAATGATTCAATTTATGATTTTAACTGAAGATTCAACAAATTGCAAAATAAAATACCTCCTAGATCAAAGTTGCCAGACTCTATAGCATTGAGTATTTATTTGAATGTGTTTGATCCAAAAACAGGGTATGAACTAAGAAATAGGTTCCTAAGAGATTTGGCTGAAGCCCAAAAGATAGCATTAACAATTGAAAACAATAGGAAAGCTGTTGGGATAATTAGTAAAAGAGACAACCCTAGGGTTCCTCAACAAACCAATAATTATCAGTACAAATAGGAGAACACATATAGAAATGAGAGGCCTAGGTTACATGACATGCCTTATAATACAAATTGGAAGGATGGAAAACCTGTAATAGATAGGCCTAGAAACAAAGAAACTCCTGATCCATTAAGGAAGAAGGGAACCTATATGGTAAATAATAATTATTTTTGTGAAATTTGTGATAAACCACATTCCCAAAATTATTGTGTTGTAGCCCAAAGAATGCAATAAGAAGGAATGCTAATGGGTAACCGTGGAGAATATCACATAGTGTATTTAATGTCAAACAATTTTCACTGTGTTGAGGAGAAATACTCATCTTCAGAAGATGAAGGTTATGAGTACGATGTTTCAAATTAGAGGTACAATGTCCATATGGATGAACATCAAGTTCTTTTTTACTCTGAAGAAGATTATACAGAACCACATTTTGTTGAGATGCCTACTCAGTGCAGTATGAGGAAACTCACCGAAGAGGAGATAGAGAGATTAAGCATTGTTGTAGTTGAAGAAGCAAAGAGTAAGTACTAGTTGAGAAATAGGACAATGAATGAGAAGGAAAGTGTCCCCAGGGGAATATTTATAAAAAATCAGAAGGTGACACAAGGAATTGTGAAGAAAGCAGAAAATAAACAACATGATAAGAACGAACATAAGCCTATCCAAAAGGAGGAAGTTAAAGAGTTACACAGAAATACAAAAGACTGATCAAAAGGAAGAAAACAAAGGAGAAACATTGGTGCAGAAGAAAATGATTAAGGCAAAAGGTTCCTCTTTTGACTTCACTTAGGCTTTATCCCAGGTAAAAATGTATGTTCCACTACTTGAGATGATGAAAATTAAGGAATATAGAGACAATGTTGTTCAATTGATAACAAATGGAAATGAAAAACATATAAATTTTGAAAATAAGATGGCTACTAAAACAATTAATAAGCAAGAGAAAGTAAGTATCCCAAAAGTCTGCTTAAATGATGTATTAACAAATTCCCCACAAGTTGATCCTTTTTTTCACTACATTACTCATAAATAACAAATTATTGAGGAATTGCACGAGACTCTGGTGCTGCCATAAATATTATGTCAGTAGGAGTTATGAAACAACTTGGCATGTGGGTGGATACTAATGGAGGGAAGTGTTATACAATGGATAACAAACATGTTCCTGTGGTGGGTATTATGAAAGATGTTGAAGTCAAACTAGCTGCTTATCCTTAGGTGGCCTATAATATATATATATAATAGTAATTGGCACCCCTCCTCAGTTTGGGATGCTTTTATCAAGGTAGTGGATGACAAAAATTGGGGGAAATGCCCAGTTTGATTTGTCTTATACAACTATTCTAGTAAATGGTCAGGAAGTTAAGCTATATAGGGAGCCAAGAATGAACTAAGTTGTTGATTGTGTACCTCAAGATCAAATAAATTGTTTCTGTGATGTGGATCTTAGAAATTTCAAGATAGAACCAGCCCAACCAGAGTTAGTTAATACTGATCCAATTGAAAAGCATGTTGCACAAAACTGCAATGGTGTGTGGAAAATGTACTTTGATGGAGCATGTAGCCAAGAAGGTAATGGAGCAGGAATAGTATTTGTTTAACCTAAATGAATTACATTTAAGTATTTGTTTTTGTTAATATTTGAATGTACAAACAATGTGGCGGAATATGAAGCCTTATTAATAGACTTGAATATAGTTGTGAAACATAAAATCAAATTACTAGCTATTTTAGGAGATTCTAAGTTAGTTGTTTCACAAGTTAAATCAAAATATGTAGCAAAACATAAAAGTTTGAAGAAATATATGAATGTTGTATGGGACACAATTGAGTTGTTTGATGCTTTCTCAATTGAGTGGATTGATAGGTCCAAGAAAATAATGGCAGACTTTTTAGCAAATGCAGTGCTAAAAAGGGATGATATTACACTGGCTAGAGTATCACAAATTGAGTTCAAAACAAGGCCTGTTGTACCTGATAATATATATAGTTGGCAAGTTTTTAATGATGATACTGACCTCCTAAAATTTCTTCACTATATAGATCAATATGAAGCCCAAGAAATTGATTTCAATTCCTTTGTTGAAGAAGTAGATGGGAAACATACAATATTTGGGAAGATCTTACAACTTAAAACAAATAAGCTTCCTAAAGGGCTAGTGGCATTGGAGAGGGTATATGATGGAAGTGATTGGTCCCTCATGAAGCAGACACCAGTGAAGAGGGAGGATATTGAGGAGATCAACTTAGGGACTGAGATGGTACCAAGAAAGGTGTACATAGGGAAGAAAATAAGCTTGACAATTAGAAGAATGTTGATAGCATTATTGAGAAAATATAAACATGTGTTTGCATGGTCTTATGAAAATCTAAAAGCATATAGGGAAGATTTATTTCAGCACGAAATACCATTGAATCCAAATGCAAAGCCATTTAGACATAAGCAAAGGCCCATTAAGCCAACATTGGAACTAGAAATGTAGGAAGAATTGGCAAAGCTCAGAGACAGTGGCATCATCAAACAAATCAGACACTCAACGTGGGTCTCAAACCTGGTCCCTGTGAGGAAGAAAAATGAAGATATCAAATTATGTGTGGATTCAAAAATTTAAATATGGCATCCCTCAAGGATAATTATCCTCTACCCAATATGGAAGCTATATTACATAAGGTGACAAGGTGCGAGCTGTTATCTATGATGGATGGGTTTTCAGGTTATAACTAGGTTAAGGTTAAAGAATGTGAACAGTATAAGACAACTTTTACAACCCCATGGGGGACATATGTATACATAAGAATGTCGTTTGGTCTCACAAACGCAGGAGCAACCTTCCAAAGGGCTATGGATGTAGCATTTGCAAACTTGATTAATGCTATCATGGTGGTGTATCAAGATGACCTTACTACTTATTCAAAAAAGGCTGAAGATCATGTAGAACATCTAGAAAAGGTATTTATTAAAGCTTTAGAATATGGTATTAGTCTGAACCCTAAAAAATGTTATTTTGCAGTCACAGAAGGTAAAATCTTAGGACATATTGTGTCAAAAGAGGGGATTAGAATAGATCCTGAGAGGGTTGAGGCCATAGATAAAGTTCCTATCCCTAAAACTATTAAGGCCATCCAGTCATTCTTTGGACAAATTAACTTTGTTAGGAGATTTGTTTCTAATTTTGCTAAAATCATTAAACCCATATCAAAAATGTTAAGGATAGGACAAAAGGTAGATTGGACTGCAGAAGCATTAGATCTTTTTATATCAATCAAAAAAGCTATCAAGGAAGCTCCTGTCCTTAAGTCCCTAGATTTTTCAAAACCCTTTCAAATATTTTCATTTGCTTCATTACACACCATAGCTGTTGTCATGTTACAGAAAGATGAGGAAGGTCATGAACAACTTGTGTCATTTTTTAGTAAGTCATTGCAGGGGTCAAAATTGAAATATGATATAATGGAAAAACAAGCTTTTGCATTGGTAAAAGCTACAAAGGCTTTCAGGCCATATCTTGTTGGAGCTAAGGTGATTGCCTATGTTCCTCATGCAGTTGTTAAGGATATTCTGACACAATCTGAGGTAATAGGAAAAAGATGTAGATGGATTAATAAAATCCAAGAGTTTGATATGGAGATACAAATCATTAAACTAGTGAGAGGTTAAGGTTTGGCTAGGTTAATGGCAGAAGCAAATATTGAAGCAAATAAAAATTGCAATATAGAAGAGGAAGAGAATGCAATTGTGAGCATTGAGCATACTCCTTGGTATGCAGAAATCATGCATTACCTTAAATACATGAAGTGTCCAGAAGGATTGAGTGACAACCAAAAAAGAACTTTGAAGCTGCAAGCATCTAAGTATGTGTTCATGGAAGGAGATTTTTTTTGGAAGAACAGGGATGGGATATTGTTGTTATGTCTGGATGAATCACAAGCTAAGCATATCTTAAGGGAAATGCATGAAAGGGTTTGTGGGGGCCATTATTTTGCAAAGACAACTGCACATAAGATTCTTAGGGAAGGTTATTATAGGCCAAAAGTCTTCAATGACTCTTTTTCATATGTAAGAAGATGTGAAGCATGCCATAAATTCTCTGGGAAAATGAAGTATTAGGGAGCTTTACCACTTCAACCTTTGCAGGCTGATGCCCCTTTTCATCAGTGGGGAATTGATTTCATAGGGGAGATACAAGAGAAATCGAGTGGAGGACATAAGTGGATACTAGTAGCCATGGATTATTTCACCAAATGGGTAGAAGCAGTCCCAACCAAGCAAGCTACAAGTAAAGTTGTAAAAAATTTTCTAATGGATAACATCATTACCAAATTTGGTACACCACTAAGATTAATTACAGATAATGGGATGTGTTTCAGATCTGATGAGTTAAAAGATTTTTGCAGCACATATGGCATTACCATTTCTTATGCAGCCCCTTACCATCCACAAGCTAATGGACAAGCAGAGTCTAGTAACAAAAGTCTTTTTAAAATTATAAGGAGAATGTTAGGTCAGAATAAGAAGGCTTGGGATTCAAAGTTGAAAATGGCTGTATGGGTTGATAGGATCACTGTAAAGAAGGCAATTTGAAAATCCCCATTTGAGTTAGTATATGGAACACAAGCTAGAATGCCTTTACAAATTCTGTTACCAGTTTACAAGTTCGTTCTTCAAGAAGATATAGATATTCCAGAACCTATGGAAGAGAGAATGGAACAACTGGTTGAACTTGATGAGATAAGAAGAGTAGCTCAAAACCAGAACATAAAGTTGCAGGCACAGATGAAGTATCTATTTGATAAAAAGGAAAAAGATATAAAATTTGAGGAGAATGATCTGGTACTAATGTGGAATGCAAGGTGTCAGGAGAAGGGCAAGCATGTGAAATTTTAAGCCTTGTGGCTAGGACCTTTTGTGGTTGTTGGTAAGCAAGGAGAATATTCATATTATCTGCAAAACATGACTGGTGAAGAACATGAGTTGCCTGTACATGGGCAATTATTGAAGCATTTTTTGAAGGAAAAGTTGAAGAGTTGCAGATTGAAGGTGAGAAGTTGAAAAGTTAAGATGCCTCCATAGGGAAATAATATGGCAAGAAAGATGCAAGAGATGGAAGAGAAGACTAAGAGGGAGATCAGAAAGTTGAAAGAACTAAAAAATAGATTGGCAACAAGGTTGGAAAGTGTTGAAACATGACAAAAAAGAGCAATGATTGTGGGTGATGAAAGTGACACTGAAGATGAAGAAGATGAAGAGTATGAAGATGTAGATGAAGAGTTGGATCCTAAAGACCAAAGAATAGCCAAGCTACTGAAGGCAGTAAAAGGAAACAAACACAAGGTAAAAGTTGATTTTCTTATGTATGATGATACTCTAGATGAGGAAGCATTGTTAGATTGGATTGCAACTTTAGACAACTTCTTTGAATGTGAGGATGTATCTGATGAGGAAAAGGTGAAGATAGAAAAGACTACATTGAAGGGGCATGCATTATTTTGGTGTGATTATGAACAAGCTTAAAGGAGAAGGAAATGTAAGTCTAAAATTGTTTCATGGGATGGGATGGTAGCCAAATTAGAAGGCAAATTTTTTCCAAATGATTATTCTATCCAAATATCAACAAAACTTCAAGATTTAAAGCGAAGGGAAATGGATGTGAAAACTTACAACAATGAGTATTATAAGTTGAGCATAAGGGTAGGACATATGGTTGATTATGTAGAAAAAGTGGCCAAGTACCTTAGTGGACTAAGATTTAACATCCAGGATGGAATAAGTTTTCATAATCCAAAGACAATTGAAGAATGATACCAAATGACTATAAGGGCAGAAGAAAAAGTGAAAATAAGACAAGAAAAGACAACAAGAGGTAGAGGAAGCACATCAAGAGGAATGGGATCATATTCTACTACAAGAAAATCCAATGAAAGCCAAGGTGATGCACATAAAGGACAAGAACCAGTTACAGATTTCAAAGGTGGATTTAGGGGATCAAGAGGCATATTTGGTGGTGGTAGGAATGAATTTTTTTTTTCAAGTAGATGCTATAACTATAATGAGTTTGGAAATCCAACCTTCAAGTGCCCTGAAATTTTTGGTTCTACATGAAGTGGTCGTGAGAGGAGAAGTGAAAGGAGGGCTCAAATTGTGCAAGAGGATGAATGTGAAAGTTCAAATTCTAATAGTCATGTTGTTGCTCCAGAGGTTGGGGAAAGTTTGATGGTGAGAAGAACCTTATTTCAAGCATCCAAGGAGAAGGAGATGGCTCAAAGAAGACAATTGTTCAAGACAACTTGCAAATTCAAAGGTAAGGTGTGTAATGTAGTGATAGATTAATGATCTACTAATAACTTGGTGTCTTGTGAAATGGTTGATAAGTTAAAAGTTAGAAAGAATCCATCTTGAAACACCATACAAAGCTTCTTGGGTGAATGAGGATCAATCCATTTTTGTTAATGAGCAAGTACTAGTTGAGTTTTAGATTGATGGTTATAGGGACAAGGTGCTTTGTGATATTTTTCCAATGAGTTGTTGCCATTTACTCCTTGGAAGACCATGTAAATTCTATAGGAACTCAATCTATGATGGGAGAGCTAACATATATTATATTGAAAAGGATGGTATCACTTTTACATTGACCCCATTGTAGGAGGGTGGAAAAGAGAAAAATAAGGAAAAAAAAGTCATCACCTTTGGTAAGAAGGAGATTGAGAAGCTTGTGGAAGATAAAAAGGAAGTGAAAATGAAATTTGCAGCCACTTCAAGGTTAGGAGATGTGAGGACAATGAATTTGAAGGATGGTACAGTAATGGAAGGTAGCAAAGAAGGTGAAATAGTGGTGACCAAGTCTAAGACAAAGAAGGTCAAGGATGAATTCCTTGGAAGGACTAAAAATGAGTTTAAAGAGCATGATGGATTTGTGCTTGGGACAGTGTTTTGTCCTATAGTTGCTAAAGAAGTAGAGGGGCAGTCAAGTATTGACAATATAGAGGTATGGAGGTCTACCAAGACAAAGAATATTGAGACAAGGAATCTAATCACAAAGATGCAAGGAAAAGATAAAGTGATTCAAGGACAAGTGAGTAATTTCAAGTGTGAAACTAGAGGTAAGGAAGGAGAAATCCAAAGCTAGATTGGAAAAGGTTTGTTTGTAGATGTTAGAGCAAGTACAGGATCAGTCACAAGTGAAGGAAAAGTTAGGAGACACTTATCAGGACAATTTGTGCAAAAGAAACAAAGACTAGGTGGTAAGCAGATTGACAATACAAGGGGTGATACAAGTCAGAAAAATTTGATCCAGAGGAAAAGGAAAAGAGCATTTGAAGATCAAGGAGGTGGAGTAGACAAGTTTGGACAACCTAAAATTTCATTTCCAAGAGACTTGGAAAAGTTTCAAGGTCGGTTGTATGGTGCAGGAGCACCAATCCATTTCAACTGAGATTGGTCAATTTTTTTCTTTGATGGGTTGTCTTAGGGGTTTGAGGTCTTTTGTTGAGTCAATAAGGTCTAAACTGACCATTTATCATGTATTAGGAGTTCATCTTTGTAAATATGCAATGTTGTCAAAAAGATGTACAAAAAATGCAAGATTGTAAAAAGTTGACAAAAATGCAACATTAGGAAGGTGAAAGGTCTTAAGTCATGCTTTGGTGTGTTTTGAGTTTTTATTCATTGGTTGGGGTCTATTTTTCATGTTTTTGGAGGTCCCTAAGTTCAAATTGTCATATTTATAAAAGTTGTCAACCCAAAAGTTGCAAAATTGAAAAATATTGCATCTTTGAGAAGTTCAATGGTTATTTGAACTCAAAAGGTAGTTTGAACTATTTGATGGGATTGGTTAAAGTTTAAAAAGGTTGGAGATGTTGAGAAAAGGGGTTGGAAGATTGTATTTGGAAGTTTGATCAATAAAACTTGTTGATTTCCTTTATTTTTCTGTATTCTCATTGGTAAATTGCAGTTTACAGGCTTTGTATGGTTCCGTATAGAAGAAATTTGCTCCAAAACTTGGTGAACCTAAAAAATACATGAGTTAAATTATTATTCGAATTGGTTTTAGAATTTCACAACGAGTTTGAAGAATTTTGTGCTCCATTTTCTGTAACTGCCCGGGTAACCCCTGTTTAAGGGTTTAAGGATCCATTAATGGCATAAGGCCCATTCCACCTTTTTTTTTCTCTATTACTAAGTGGAATGGGTTCATAATGTTAGGGTTAGAATGGTAGGGTAGGATTTTGTAGCAAAATAAAGGTTTTGATGAAGTTTTGAAGGCTGCCCCTAGGGTAATTTGATGAAATTTGGCATGAGGTTGATGGTTTTGAGTAAGAGTTGGGAGAAATATAGTTGGAAAAAGTAGTGTGAGGGTTTTTCTAGCATGAGCAGGAACTTTTGGAAGTGTTGGAGGTAGTGGTAGAGTTGTGAGAGGTTGGGAACATCAAATTTCAATAAATTCTACTCAAATTTGGTAAAAATGAGGGTTTTCAGATTCGATGGCTAGATGAGGGTTTTCCATCCTAAAATTTGTAGATTTGGTCCATTTGATACCTATCAAGGATGTCTGAGCAGTTATTTGGGATTGGTTGAAAGGATTTGAGGCACTTCCTTTGTAAAGTGGCCTAATTGGCCTACTAGGATAGTGTAGTTTCTTGATTTTGAGTGAGTTGATACAAAGTGACCCATGAATATTTTTAGGTATGTTATAGTATGTTTTAAAGGGTGTCAAAAAATGCAAATGGTTTGTTGATTGTGAGGGTTTGTAGAAGATAAGTTGCAAAATTTAGGTTTACAAACCTACTAGACAAAGGGTGAGTTTATGTGAAGAAGTGCTTTGTTAGGCTTTTGCGAATCTATTTGTTGATTGAACCAACTTGTGTTGTGTTGATTTGAATCAAATCCATTTACCTCTACATCAATATCACACAATATTCTTCTTAGATTAGCCTTGTACAACCTAAGTATGCTCTTGACCTCCTCGTGGAATTTCATATGACTAAGTGTAATATAACATCGACTTCCTTTCTATATAAAGTCAAGCATGAGTCCAACTCTTTGAACCCATTGGTCGATGCCACATTGTATTGCATTATCTTGTCAATATTCTCATCTAATTGACTCACATTCAATCATATATCTCCTATATAGTTGGCATGGTTTCATGCTTTATGTAGAAGCCTCATGATATTAATTAAAAATGTTCGAAATTACATCATTCATGTTATGTTTAGGGAACACAGGTTTGGGACTCAAGTATATTCCACCTACAAATTTAGACTTGGTTGGATACATGGATTTATATTAGGAAGATTATCTTGAAGATCACAAGTTTATTTTTAGAAAATTTTATGTAGGCTTTTGTCTCATTTGTTGGAAAAGTAAGAAGCAATATGTTATTTCTCTTTATTTTATTTTGGTTAAGTATTAGGGGGTAGTAATGCCACCATTGAGGCTATTTGAATTCAAAACATCCTTATCAAGTTTTGTGTTCCTTTTTAGAATCCATCAATCATATTCTATGACAACTAGAGTAGCATCAAGATGCCAAAGAATTTAGTTCATCATCAATAAACCAAACACATCTATATTCATATGCACTATATTAGGGGAGTTTATCTAAGAGAAGATCATTAACATAGTAATATTATTCTACTTCAAAGAATACCATAGGGATCTTCACCAAACCTTTCAAACCAAGAAAGTTTCAACATCAACTAGCTTGGTTGGGGGCAGAGGAGTATATTCTGTCATTGAGCAAGGACACCTCGCCATTTTCTCTTCTCTCTTTAGGGGATTGGGGAAGGAATTTTTTCTTTATCTTGTTTTCGATGGTGGGTGAGGAAATTTTGTATGTCTATTAATTTGGGGGTGAATCAATTTGCACATAGGTACCTAACATGGAGTGTTGGCGTAATATTTATAATTCACCTTAGATTATATTTTATCTTAAGTGTGACATTAAACCTATTTAGTAAGTTTAGTTAGGATATTAGGAATATTTGTTTCCCTCACCATTGTAGTTAATAATGATATGTCTCACCCTTTATTTGAGGTTATCAAGTGCTACCACTTCCTCATCAATTCTTGATTGATAGAAGTCAAGTATGATACTTGTCTAATTGGAAACCACCTTGTCTTAGTTAGATTAAGTTAATCCTTCCCCTCATTAGAACTGATTGGGAATTAACTATTGACTTCTTGGAAATGTCACCTTAACTCATGCATCTAAGAGGTCTATATATTTCTACTTATCTATTATTTTACATTATTTTTATGCATTCTCTTTATTAGATCAAAATTTATATTGTCTAATATATTTGCTATTGTAACTTTCTTTTTCCATCTAAACCAAAGGTTGTATTGATTTGCATCATGTACAAATCCTACAATATTCAATGATATTTGATTCCCATTTTACATGCATTATAATGATCACTTTCAAATGAAAGATCATGCATATTCATTAACATTCTTTGATTGATTTTTGATGTACTTTGTTGATGTCATACTAAGTGCAAATTAATGTCTATTTATAAAAGCATATGAAAATAATTCATGAAAACATATATGAAGTCATCTTGGGATCAAGGTGTAAAAGGGGGCCAATTTGTTGAATTTTCAATTTATATAGCTCAAAATTCATGCTTGCCAAAAAGAACTCACACACACAAACTTACCCTGAGACAAGAAAGATGATAAAGCTCATGTTAGACAACAAATTAAAGGAATGCATACATGAATACTCAAAGCAACTAATACAAATAATCTAAATATATTGAAATGAATGAACCTATGACTAAAATAAAACAATAAAAATAAAATAACATATAGATAGAACTTAAAAAAAAAAAAAACTAAAAACTAACCAGCATCATCATGTACAAGTGACAAGACATCTTCTCATAATGATCTGAATGTAATCTTCAATTTAATACATCTATAATTTACAACATTTATAGTAGAATTAAGTAGCCTAAAAGTATTTATCTTAAATGTTAGATTTATCAACATAATTTTCCTTAATAAATGTGCAAATAATATGACTACAACTCTGCCTATTCGAAAAGTATTTGGCCTATATATTAAGAGGACTGTGGAGTTCTCAGAACACCGAAAACATTATCATCCTTCTGTTAATGTTTGCTTGGTTTTGAAAGCTGGCACTCCTTGACAGATTACCTTTGAAGGACTGCATTTGTAAATATCACGGATGAATGTTCACGATCTAGTGAAGGCAAGGGGGAGAATGCTGTCATCAGGTGGGGAGAGAATCACTGACCTAAAATCTCTCAATGGTGTTCTCCAAGATGAAAAGGTATGTTTTCTGTCCCACTGTTATCAGCCACCTAGATTTTGTCAATGTTAATGTAGATAAAACTCACAAACCCAAATTTTTTAGAGATTTTACATATAATAAGTCTTAGGAAGATTGTGAAAAATCAACCCGTGCTCTATATTTCAATGTACATTTGAGCTACAAACATTTTTGCAGAAGACGAAAATGAAGGGAAATGATCTTTCTGAAAAAATTGAGCTGGAAGCAGACCATCCCATCTTAATGAAGAGATGTTCAAGGTTTTCATTCTTTCGAAACTTGCTTATCATTGGCAATGCCATTGTGGAGAGGTAGACTGATTACCATCATAAAATGACATTCTCTACATATCTTCAAGTATTGCAGACCTGTAATCTCAAGAACGGGCTTTCACAAGGGAAAAATGTCCACTCTTTCATCGCTCACAGGCGTTTTGCGTTTGCTCCTTGCACAACTTTTCATAATAAGCTTATTTACATGTATGTCAAGTGCGGAAGTTTGGTAGATGCCCGTAAACTGTTTAACCACATGAAGGAACGAGACGGCGTCTCATGGAATACGATTATTGCAGCGTACAGAAGATATGGGTATCCTCACGAGGCAGTCACACTGTTTCATCATATGAGACAAACAGGTCTCCAACCCGATCAGTTTACATTTGCGAGCGTACTCACAGCCTGTACCAAAATGGGAGCTCTGGAAGAGGGTATGGACATCCATAAAAGCATAAAAGATCATGGAATTTTGTCGGATACTGTAGTTGTAACAGCCCTGGTAGGTATGTATGCAAAATGTGGAAGAATAGGAAAATCACGTGAATTGTTTGACAGAATGCCTCAAAGAAATGTGGTCTTGTGGACTGCAATGATTTCAGGATATGCGCAAAATGGATTTGTTGAAAAGGCTTTAGAAACTTTCAAGCAAATGCAATTGGAAGGTGTAAATCCAGACTCTACAACCTTTGCCAGCATCCTTCCTGCCTGTGCCAAAATGGGAGCTTTGGAACAGGGTATGGACCTCCATCAAAGCATAAAGGATAGAGGAATTTTGTCAGATGTTGTAGTTGCAACTGCCCTCGTAGACATGTATGCCAAATGTGGAAGCGTAGACAAGGCGCGTGAACTGTTTGACAAAATGCCTCAAAGAAATGTTATCTCATGGAATGCCATGATTGCAGGATATGCACAGAACGGATTTGTTGAAAATGCTTTAGAAACTTTCAAGCAAATGCAGTTGGCAGGTGTAATGCCAGACTCCGCATCCTTTGCCAGCATCCTACCCGCCTGTGCTAAAATGGGAGCTTTGGAACAGGGTATGGACCTCCATCAAAGGATAAAGGATAGAGGAATGTTGTCCAATGTTGTAGTTGCGACTGCCTTGGTAGATATGTATGCCAAATGTGGAAACATGGACAAGGCACATGAACTGTTTGATAAAATGCCTAAAAGAAGTGTGGCTTCATGGAATGCCATGATTGCAGGGTATAATAAATGTGGAAGCATAGATAAGGCATGTGAACTGTTTTCCAGAATGCCTCAAAGAGATACATTCTCATGGAATGTCATGATTGCAGGATATGCACAAAATGGATTTGTTGAAAAAGCTTTAGAAACTTTCAACCAAATGCAATTGGCAGGTGTAAAGCCAGACTCTGCAACCTTTGCCAGCATCCTCCCTGCCTGTGCCAAAATGGGAGCCTTGGAAAAGGGTATGGACATCCATAAAATCATAAAAGATAGAGGAATTTTGTTAGATGTTGTAGGTGCAACTGCCCTCTTAGACATGTATGCAAAATGTGGAAACATAGACAAAGCACGTGAATTGTTTGACAAAATGCCTCAAAGAAATATTGTCTCTTGGAATGCCATGATTGCAGGTTATGCACAAAATGGATTTGTTGAAAATGCTTTAGAAACGTTCAACCAAATGCAACTGGCAGGTGTAAAGCCAGATTCTGTAACCTTTACCAGCATCCTCCCTGCTTGTGCGAAGATGGGAACTTTGGAACGGGGAATGGACATCCATCAAAGCATAAAGGATACAGGAATTTTATCGGACGTTGTAGTTGCAACTGCCCTGGTAGACATGTATGCAAAATGTGGAAGCGTAGACAAGGCATGTGAACTATTTGACAAAATGCCTCAAAGAAATGTGGTCTCATGGAATGCAATGATTGCAGGATATGCACAAAATGGATTTGTTGAAAAGGCTTTAGAAATTTTCAAGCAAATGCAAGTGGCAGGTGTAAAACCAGACTATGCAACCTTTACCAGCATCCTCCCTGCCTGTGCCAAAATGGGAGCTTTGAAACAGGGTATGGGCATCCATCAAATGATAAATGATAGAGAAATTTTGTCAGATGTTGCAGTTGCAACTGCCCTTGTAAACATGTATGCAAAATGTGGAAGCATAGACAAGGCACGTGAACTGTTTGACAGAATGCCTCAAAGAGATGTCATCTCATGGAATGCAATGATTGCAGGCTATGCACAAAATGGATTTTGCAAGGATTCTCTCAAAATCTTTGAATTAATGAAGCACTCTGGAACATATCCTGACATTATAAGCTTTGCTTGTGTTTTATGTGCATGCAGCCATGCAGGTTTAGTGGATGAGGGCTGCATGTACTTCAATCACATGAGTAATGCTTATTACATTGCACCTACAATTGATCATTATGCGTGCATGGTTGACCTTCTTGCCCGTTCTGGTTATCTTGAGGACACCCTAAACTTTATCATTAAGATGCCACATAAACCTGTGGTAGTTGTGTGGATGTGTTTTCTTGGTGCCTGTAGATCACATTTGAATATATGCTTAGGAGTATTTACAGCAACACTGCTTTTTGATTTGGATCCTAAAAATGCTGCGACTTATGTTCTTCTCTCAAACATCTATGCAGAAGTGGGCAGATGGGGTGAAGTTCAAATGGTAAGGAGATTGATGAAAGATAGAGGAATTAAAAAGACACCTGGATGTAGTTGGATTGAAGGCCATAATATGGTACATGCTTTTTGTGTAGGAGACAGATCACATCCACAGACACAAGAGATCTATGCAGAGTTGGAGAAATTGACCTGGGAGATGAAGGCAGCAGGGTATTTTCCAGATTCAAGACATTTACCTAGTGATGTGGAAAAGGAGGAAAAATAATTATTTCTCTGCCACCATAGTGAAAAGTTAGCAATTGCTTTTGGTTTGTTAAACACAACCCCTGGTACAACTATTAGAGTTGTTAAGAACCTTCGGGTATGTGCTGATTGCCACACTGCAACAAAATTTATTTCCAAGATTGTTGCAAGAGAAATTGTTGTGAGAGATGCAAACCGTTTCCATCATTTTAAACAGGGAGAATGTTCTTGTGGAGATTATTGGTGATGCCAAATGAAGCAGTCTGAAAATAATTCTTCACTATAATAATGTGCACCGTGTCACACCTGCAGTAATAATGAAGGGAAAAGGTTTTATTTTCAGTCTCTAGAAAGTTTTTATTTTTCTTTTTGTTGAGTATTTGGTAATCTAGGGCTTCAATAAATTAGATGCATAGAGCACAATGGAAATCACTGCTTATATATAGTGTTGGGCTATCTATCAAAGAAATGTTTTATGATAACATTGATGTTTCATTGATTTTTTTTTAATCAAACCTATATAGGTACAAAATGAAAAGCTGGAGGAGGTGGTGGAGAAAGGGCAAAAAACTAAAGGTGAGGAACACTTAAAGTAAACAAAAAGATACTTGACCAACAGGTAATGGGGGAGGAGGGTTCACAATTACTCTTACCATTTTGTATAGTTCTTTTGTTTTGATTAATTATATTACCTTTTATCTATGTTAGGTTAACCATTTGAGATTAAATTACATATTCAAATTCAGTGTAAAATTTTATGTGTATGTAGATTTTGTCTCATTTATGGTTAGATACTTTTAATATTTTTTCACATCCTTTTTCTTCATGAGATAGATAATATATTTGTGAATTCACAAATGTTTTTTTAATTTAATTTGATTTTAGTTTGTTTGGTTTTAGTTAGAAATACACTATTCTAATTTATATACAAAGTTGAAAAATTTACAATTGTGTTTATGTAGTAATTAGTCGCTATGCATGGCACTGGGAAAACTTGCGTAATGATGTTTATAGATTGATGTTAAGAAGAAAATGACATTCATAAATGTCAAAGTAATATTACAATCTATATTGCATTGTAATTGCACATTTATGGTATTGCAAAATTGTACATGATGAGATTTATAAATTAATACTAATAACATGATGTTTGAAGGTGGTTGGGAGAGAGCTAAATAGGGCATTTCATAAGTGTTTGGAGTGACAATAGGAACTCAAAATGTTGGGAGAATTTAGAGAAACTCGAGAGATTCGAAAAAAATATTATAATTATATTCTTAATATGGTCAAATAAACTACTTTTTTCACTTGTGGCAAAACTAATAAATAACAATAAGGCTATATTCCATTAGAAAAGATAGGAATTGAATAATTTTGCATTAGTTGCATACTTGACAAATGCTAGTGAAAATTAATTTCCATATGCTACTGTAAGTCTGGAATAAGTAAATAAGTAATAACAACTAAAACACTTCTTAATGAAACATTATATCAAGATTTAACATGAATTAAATTAATTTAAAGCACACAAAAAACTTGAAAGCATCTCATTATTTCCTATCTCCGAAGATTTATCAAATCAATTTGGTAAGCACTGTGACTGTTTAAAATGCCTATCTAGATAATGGAATGATGTTCAATGCAATGATCTACTTCTAAATAGTGAAAGCTAGATGATACAATGCTACTATAATCTATGCTGACAGAAAACTTGATGGATGAAAGCTATGGTAAAGCTATGATGGAGCTATGATACCGATTCTACAGATGCTATGATGCTATTGTTATTGATAAAAATGTTGATGCTATGCTTAAGATGCTTGATTGCTATTCCTACAGAGTAAGTTTGCACAAAATATGAGAATTCTCGAATCCATTCTTTGCTTCAGAAAACTATATTTATAGATTTACGACAACACATTTGTATAGGGGCAGCACAACAAAGGCTTGGATTCAATCTAGAGAATTGAGTGGTGAGAGATTGAGAAGCTTGAGCTGATCATGGGAATGGTTTCTCCCCATGAAAACATCAGGCAAGATGATAGGAAGAATCAGAGGAAGGAAATTGAAGAGGATTGCCTGCAAGTTTGTCTTCGAAGCTTTCCCGTGAGTTAAATTAATCAAATTTAAAAATTTAATTTTATTGGTGAGTGAATAGAGGAATATTGTTTTATGCCTTAATTTGAATATTTTATGATTTATTCAAATTTAGCAAAGTAAGAAGATATTTAATTAAATAAAACAAATATTTGATATTTGCTTATTTAATAAAAATGGATATGATAATTAAATAAGACTTTAGGATATCTTTATTTAATTAAGAGCAAAATAATAGAAGAATTAAAAGTGAACTTTAATATAAATAAATATTTTTATTTATTTATTAAGTAGATGAATTTATTTATGATAATTAAATAAAACCAAGTGAAATTCATTTATTTAATTAAGACGATAATGATAGAATACAAATTGAAGAATTTTAGAACTATAAATAAATATTTCTATTTATTTAATAGTAGATGAAATAAAAGTTAATTAATCAAATAATTTATATTTAATTAATTATATTCTCCAAACCATTTTTATGTGTATACATTTTGCCCCTCTTTGAAGTGATGTGTTTACGCATTGCTTCAAAGAAAATTTTGTTGTTGCTGCTAGTATTGATGAAAAAATTTCAGTATGCCCCAAATTTGCCCTGGACATTGATTTTAGCTGATGATGGATATATGCCCCCTCGGGAGATAAATTAATAAATTTTTTATTTTTCAGAAATTTTCAATTTTTTATGATTTGCTGATGATTTGATGTAGATTTGATGTTGAAATAATTTATCTCCTGATATGGAATTTAGTATATTGCCCCTTGATGAATTTGAATTAATCTCTTAAAAGAAAATTAATTAATTCCATAAAAATACCCCATTAAAAATAACCATAAAAGGTCAAAAGGGTCTTTTTCAAACTCATTTGTGCATTTGAGTTTTCAAATTTTTGAGAGAGAACTATCTCACCGGTTCGAGCGTGTGCGATGACACAACTGCTTGATAGCCTACGGACCTCTTGTATGTACCCTTGACTTCCCTCGTTTTTTGTGCATTTTTTTGTTTTTCGTGCTTTTTCGGATTTGTAAAATTTTCCTTTCTTTTAGTGCTTTCACATTTTGTTGTAGTGCTTAGGGCTGCTGTTTTAGTGCTTAGGTCATCTATTTTAGTGCTTAGAAAACTTTAGTGCTTTGGTCAACATTTTTAGCACTTAGGTAGGATAAAATAGTGCTTCCAAAGTTTTAGCACTTAGGATAGAAACTTTAGCGCCTTGACCCTTTGTTTTAGCGCTTTGATTAGTTTAGCACTTCAATCTGAAGTTTTAGCGCATTGACCTAATAGAATAACACTTATTATAAAATGGCGCTTTGACCACCTGTTTTAGTGCTTTTGACTGATGAAATGGCGCATGTCATGTTTTAGCACTTTGAATTCCTGTTTTAGCGCATAAGAGTCAGATTGATAAAGTTTGTCAAATTTGTCCTTGATTTTATCGATTTTCGATTGTGTAAGCCATTGGTTTGATATGATTGATGATCCTGATCAAATAGATGATGTTCAACCTTATGATAGGTGAAGTTTGATGTTTGATTGATGATAATTATCCTCATGATAGGCGAGGAATAATTATAGTTTGATTGATGTACCTTATGATAGGTGAGGTTGATTTGATGCATTGATGATTGACCTCATGATAGGCGAGGTACAATGTTAAGATTGATGATTGACCTTATGATAGGTGAGGTTCAATGATGCTTACTCATGAGATTTGATTAAAATTCTCACCAAGAGCTAATTAGATTTGATAGTATAATTGATGTGTGATGATTGACAAGGAATACTGACTTTGATCATTTTATGATGATAGGAGGCTTTGACAAACCTCTAGGTTCGAGAGCATTTCCCATGGACATTTGATCTGATACCACCGTTGGCCTAGCCTGAGACAACTATTATTACACGTGGATTGTCTTCTCTATTATTCATGCCCTAGATTAGAATTAATCGGGGTCTCCTGATAGCTTTAGCTGAGAGGTGGTATAGCAAGCATAACACCTTCCACCTTCCTACCGATGAGATGACAGTCACCCCTGAGGATGTCTAGCGGATTCTACGGTAAGAAGTCTTCCTGACCAGCGAAAGTCACACCGAAAGTTATTCGCAGGGTCGACGTCGGGGGGAAGGGTTCACATTCGCTGAGAGGTCTCGGCGAAAAGAAATGTCATCGCAGAGAAAGGTGGGCCTTGCTGTAACGTCTCGACAATCGAACGAAGTCTCGCTGAAGGGGATTGCCTTCGGCATAATGTCTCATCGATGGTTGGTAGTCGTGCCGACATGTTTTGTGCCTTCGGTGTAACATAAAGAGCTCAACATGATGTCTCGGCGGATGAGGGTAGTCTCACCAACCGTTGTGAATAGGAAGGTAGGCTCCCACCGAAACAAGATGGCTTCGGCAAGAGGTCTCACCGACTGAGGGTTGTCTTCCCGACAAGAAAAGAGGTCCTGCCAAAATAGAACGAGCTCGAGGAGAATGGAGGGGATCGCCGTGACGTCTAGCCGACCTGAAGGGGTCTTGTTGAGATGAAATGAGCTCGCCGAAGGATCTTGCCTTCAGCATAAAGTCTTGTCGACGATGGGGAGTCTTGCCAATAGCAATCAACTTGCCCATGGAAATGGATATCGGTAGGACTCTTGGCGTTCACTATGACTCTTACTGAATGCGGGTGTCTGGGAGATGAAATGTGGATATCGGTATAACTCCTACAGCTCAATATGAAGTCCTGCCAATAGTCCCAAGCTATGCCGACCGTCTTGTGAAGTATACTCACATCGGGGAGAGACGATTAGTGTCTCACCGACATGCGATGTTGTTTGAAGGACCTTTGACTGCCCGAGAATCTGTGTGGCATGAGTTTGACCAATCAGAGGGAGCTAAGGACACACCATGAGCTGTTTGACTATTTGACTCCCCCCTGCAAACGAGATCAATAGAGCATAAGCAACGTGGATCTGCTCTAAGAATAAAGCAATTGATCAGTTCGATATCCAGGAGGTGTCATCGGTAAACAAAAGGGTGGACAACAAGGACAACTGGGTATCAACTGGCAAGGGCGGATAGACATTAATGATAAGAGCCCCAGGAGCATTCAAAGCAGCTCGACAAGGAGGTTCAAAGGTGGACACGAGGACCAAAAGTAAATGCGTTGCAAAATATCAAGGAGGCCATTCCTGGAGCAACTCTTCACCGACATGGACAATAGGGATGCCCGTTTAATACATTAACTTCGTTAAAAGATCTAAGGGCAGATCTTTCGGAAGGCTGATATTTTTGTAAGCCCTAGGGGCTGACCCACTTTGGTATATATGGCTTTTTGCCTCTTTGTAAATGAGTTCGGATTATGCATTCTCAAGAGTCAGTGATTTTTAACAATCCTTTCTCAGCTGATGTATGCTTTGTAACTCATTTCAATTTTTGGAATATAAAACACAGAGTTTACCTTGGAAGCTAGTGATAATGTTTAGACTACTCTCATTTCTGTATTTTTTAGATTATGCAAGTTTTCAACTATGTTTTCTAAGTTTGCATTCATACCTTAAAGCTGTGAAATTCATCTTTCCTTCTTAAGATATGTATGTAGATCAAGCCTTTTAAGAATGATGCATAAGTCTAAAGAGGTTATGTTGAGTAAGTGAAATAGCTACCATTAGTTTTCCAGTGTATGTTCATCTTGTTTTCATTTCATGATTTCTTGTCAATTTGGTGTATCACCATAGTATTTAGTTTTATTTTTATGTACTCCTTCTCCCTTTCCCCTTACAAAATCAATAGTTTAGGCGATACTAAAGGAAGCCATCCTTCTCCGGAGGTTGACCTCTATTCACAAGTGACCCACAGCTTTAGAGGTCTTCCCATGTTACACTGAGGTGTTGAATGCCAGGTTCGACAAGGGTGCAACTTCAGGTGATAACAGTCACAAATAGTGTATACATCATAAGATACTATGTCGAGCTCCCCCAAAATGATGCTAGCATCACGAAACTAGTACCTCCTCCACCTGATAGACCTACACCGGGATCTCTCCTATCTTTAGACAATGGCTGAGTAACACCCATGCTAATAGTCTGAGACTGAGATTTTCTAGATCGAGACAAGACAAAGCTCTCTCACCACTCAGAAGGAGCTAGCTCGTGATATTTACCCCTGTAAAATTGCAACTCCTAATCAATGTGTCGAATCTCTCTAAGGAACTTTGTTGTACCTGTGGACGCTGCAACCTGTTGTAATCTCTTGGTAATGCCCTCAGCCTGCTCTACCCAATGTTGGAAGGCATCCCTCTCTTTAGTAAGTATGAAAACATGTGCATGTACCTCCTGTATCTATTGCCTATCTACACCTCTCTCAGTCAACAGTGTCTGAACATGTGCCTAAGCCTGCACTAACCCTGAAGAGTCTGAACCTGTACTTGTACCTATTGTATTTGCTGCCTATCTACATCTCTCTCAACCATCAGTGTCTCGAACTGTGCTCGAGCTTGCACTAACTCACCTTGCAAAGTCTGAACTTGTGCCTATAATGCCTCTATTTGTGCCTGTTGCTAATGAGAGGGGACTCCAATTCGAATCTTAGGAATCACTGACTGAGGTACAGTAATACTCCTCTTGCATCTAGGAACTGCAAAATCTAGAAAGGGACTGCCAACTGCACCCAATGGCCCTACACCTGAACTACCACCACCACCATCATCACCCCCACCACCACAATCAACACCCTCATCATCCCATCCATCCCTAATATCACTTTCTACCTCCTCTCCATCTCCCCTCTGTCTTGGTTCCATGTCATCATCATCAACTGGTGGAACTAGCTCATCAAGACTAGATAACCTCAAAAAAGGATGTGTGTAGAAATACTCAAAATAGTCCTCTATCATCCCTGCATCTGTCACCTGCAGAAATTAATCCCATACACCTAGTGCCAATGTATAATACTCAGTACAAGCAACATCATAAGATATGCAAGGGCCCCATTCGATCACATTCTGTCGTCGTCGTGCATAATGGGAAACTCCCTAGGGCATCACTTGAACTCATCCAAACTATCGACAAACCCATAAATACAAATATCTCTCAAGCACATAATAGGTTCGTCCAATCAAGTATCGTGATAGCAACATGTATGGCATCTCTGCCTGATCCTATGGCCACATCTCACAATCCAAGTATGAACACCATGTCATGGTCTCCAATTCATCTAGGGCACATCTCTAATAAGCTAATTTTCCTAGCTTATGCTAAACATGCAAACCATTGTAACTAAACAATTAGGGTCTACCTGTTGATCGGTGTCTATCTCCTAATGGTCGAGTGATCGCAATATGATCCCATGCCCATGTCTACAATAATGTAATCTCAGCAGCAAGGCTCGTCACCCCACAATACACAACCTGGTGCAAAGCATGATATAAATGGGCTAACATACATGAACCCAATGCATATCTAGCCCCCTCCAATGTCATACACTCCAATACTTGACCCCAACCCACTGAAAATCCCTTCGACCTACGGTCAGGAAAAAGAAATCCACCAACAAATCTAGAAAGAACACATGGTAGAGGATCATATCTATCGACCATCTCTTGCTAGGGGACCCAATGACCTAAAACATGATCATCTCGACAAATTCTACACAAGGCATCGGTCCCACCCTACTCTACCCTGTCATACACAACTATCTCGCCCATCACTGGAATCCATAAAATACGATAAACATCCATCGAAGTAATTGTCATTTCCTCGGTAGCTAGATGAAAGGTATTGTGGTCACTATGCCACCTCTCCACCAGAGTAGTTAGCAAACCCCTATTAATCCTATACTAGGATATGTCTAGCAAGGATGTCAACCCAGAATGGGTGATAATATCCAAATCTGTCAGAGTCAATTGACACACCATTCCTCACGTCTTTAGGAAACGTTCCTAATACTGGAGCACATCAAAGTCATCCTAATCATATTAGGGAAAATAAATCAACATCACATCAATCAATCTATCAAAAAAAATTTCCCTGATACAATGTTCAATCATGTTCAATCAAGCTCATCAGTCAATCAAATTAGGATCAATTGAGACCATCAAATCAATCAATCAAAACAATACATCATCAATCAATCCTATCATCGATCCTCACATATCATGAGGTCAAAACAACATCAATCCTATCATCGATCCTCACCTATCATGAGGTCAAAACATTATCAATCCTATCATCAATTCTCACCTATCATGAGGTCAATCAAGCAAGTTCTATTATCGATCATTTCCTATCATGAGGTCAATCAAGCATCAGTCCTATCATCGATCCTCACCTATCATGAGGTCGATCAAGCATCAGTTCTATCATCAATCCTCACATATCATGAGTTCGATCAAGCATCAATCCTATCATTGATCCTTTCCTATCATGAGGTCAATCAAGCATCAATCCTATTATCAATCCTCACCTATCATGAGGTTGACCAAGCATCAATCCTATCATCGATCCTCACCTATCATGAGGTTGACCAAGCATCAATCCTATCATCGATCCTCACCTATCATGAGGTTGAAACATCATCAAGTTATCCTATCATCGATCCTCGCCTATCATGAAGTCGATCAAGCATCAGTCCTACCATTGATCCTCACCTATCATGAGGTTGATACATCATCAATCCTATCATCGATCCTCACCTATCATGAGGTCGAAACATCATCAAGACACTCTATCCTTTGACTCTCACCTATCATGAGATCAAATCATCAACTATCATATCAAACAACAAATCACACAACGAACATCACATAATCAGACTGATATCAATCAAAAGCATTGCTGAATGGAACAATGCAACGACTAACATGCTTCATGAACACCATATAGGTCCCAATGAACATCAACAAGGCAACGTTCGACATAATCAAGAGAAATTTCATCAATCAAACATCATCGAGCAAGAAAAACAATAGGGCAAATCACCAAGAATCACTCAAAGAAAAAAACTCTAAGCTTGCAAAAGGTGCCATTTGGGACCCCAAAGGTGCCAAAACATAAGCAAAAGGCACCATTTGGGACCCCAAAGGTGCCATTTTAGGGAAACAAGGATCAAAACATGAAGTGAAACTTGCAAAAGGTGCCATTTGGGACTCCAAAGGTGCCAAAACAGAAGCAAAAGGCGCCAAAACACAAGCAAAAGGTGTCATAACAGAAACAAGAGGTGCCAAAACTCCTAGAAACTCCCAAAAATGATAAAAACAATAAAAAAATATCCCCCAAAAGTGCAAAAATGACTCTAAATGGCCTACATAAACTATCTACCAACTTCAAAATATCGATAAAAAGACAGAGAAATGACTAAGGAGGTTTCTCATAATGCATACCATAGGTCCAGTGGCAGTAGGGTGATTGTGGCAGCGAAGACGCTCGAAACGATGCCTGTGAGAAGGGATCTCCATCTTCCTCTAGCTCTCCACTCTCCAATTTCTCCAAACTCACAATGTAAAAATTAACTCACTTTTCCCACTTTTTACCTTTTTAAAGGACAATGGAGGGAATTATGGTAGTATTTATTATCAAAACTAGGGTTTAATTAATCAAAACTATTCAAGGAGAGAGTGTAGAATCAAATCTCGAGAGATAAATTCTATTAGACATAAAGGTATCATTGGTTTAACATTGGATCATCATCACACCACTACAACATCATCACACATTCGTCGAATCCTCCACAAAACATCAAAAATTCCACATTTTACCAATTTATCTCTCGAGGGGGCATATATCTGTCAATACCTGAAAATCCACGGCTGGGGCATCGTCTGGGGCATCAAAACTTTTCTGAGCATTAGTATCAATTTTTTCTTTGAATCAACACGTAAACACATTACTTCAAAAAGGGGAAAAACATATACACCTAAAAATGGTCATCACCTTTAATTAATTAAATACTCGCTATTTGATTAATATTCTGACTACATATAAATAAATCCTTAATTTATTTATATTGTTCACCCTTCTCTAATCCTCCAAATCTAAATCATCTTCCTCTAAATTAATTAAATAAACAAGGTTCCCTAAACTCATTTTATTTAATTAAACTTCACTAAATCCAATTAGGAATTAGAGCACATTTCTAAAACTTTTTGTGTGCCACCGCATCAAGGTCACATGAAAACAAATAACTCTAATTTTTAAATGGAATTATCTTCCAACAATTTAAAAAATCACATGACTTATTCTTCCCACACTTCCACCAATTTCAAAAAGCACATGACTTATTCTTCCCACACTTCCACCAATTTTGGAAGCACACAGTCTTCTCTTCCCACACTTGAATCTTCCATCCAAATGGCATGTGCCCATTGGTCAAGAGATTCTTCCACACACATGGCATGTTGTCTTTGGTCAAGGGGACAACATCTTGATTCTCTTCATCTTCACCATCCATTCTTCTTATTCGATTTGGACCGTTGATTATTGCCACCTCACCATATGCTTGGAAAAATGTTATAAATACAACCCCTGGGCCTTGTGTTTTGCATCCACATTTGAAGTAAAGTTATCATGTAGGTTTATCATTGGAGCTTGGAGCATTCTTGGAGTCTTATAGATAGTTTTTATATCATTTTTTACATCATGTTTAGATCTTAGATTAATATATTGCATCATAGTTGTATTTTAGATTAGTTCATTTTATGTTTGCATTTGAGCATATGTAGAATCATGCATAGGTCATACTAGTTTAATACCATAGTATCCACCTCCACTTGTTCATTTATCCTCACCATCATCCTCCACTCATCATAGCATTCATCATCATTGTTTGCATATAGTTTCATGTAGGCATTAGATTGGCTTGCATGTTGAATACTAATCTCATTTCTTAAGTGTCATTCTAATAGCCTTTGTGCACATAGAAATTTGAGGGCCAAAAAGGTTAAAAAAAATCATTTAAGGATAGAGGACAATGAGATGTTCTTGGAAGATTTATCTTTATTGCAACTTATAATAGTTTACTTTTCTTTGAATCTAATATAAATCATTTCATTAAGGTTTGTGATGGGAAAGGTCATTGATGTCACAACTTGTATCATTTAATTAATTATTTTATCAAACCAGGTGTGTCTCAAAGCAATATGCGATAAGGATAGTTGTCACAGATTCTTTTGGGGGGGTTTACACTGTAAACAACAACTTTAGGTATCATTTTTCCTACTTCAGGAGCTTTCAGGAGCTCTTGGGAGCTCTTCAAGAGCTTTTGGGAGCTAAACTGTAGTGACTGATTCCTAAGTTTTAAATCTATTTTATCTTCTAATTTAAAATCCTTTTGACTTAATTCTAACTTTATTGACTTTGATTTAGACCAATTCATGGAGATAATTAATGATTACTTTGATTCCTAATTTAAACACAGAATTCAGATTAATTCTATTTTGATTCAAAAGAAATCCATAACTTAAATGTTGGAAAGTAAAATCTAGTTTAAGAGGAGGAATGAATTATAGGAAAATGATGATTATTCTAAAAAGCATAAAGACTAATCTCCATGAACAGATTCTGAACAGGCTTCAACTCCATCTTTCCATAAATTCCTAGCATTGCTTTAATGAAACTCAACAAACAAACATCAAGTTTAACCAATTCGAACAACATCTAAATCTAATTTATCTAAGAAACCTATTAACGATTCTAATGGTTCAACTCAACATTTCTAATAAATAAATCTAACCATTCTAACCATTCGATCTTAACCATAATGAACTAAAACTTTGAAACTTAATTGTAAACAAAAGTAATTATCCAATTTTAACATTTACCAAGGTAGAAGATGATTTCAATGATTGAACAATTCAAAATCAGTTTCTATTACAAATTTAATATTAATGAATCAAAAATTTACAATACTTAACAAAAATACCATAAGATCATTCCAAAGGTTGAGTGGGCCCTGCTCTTCCTCAGGTAAGATCCTTTAACATAATGAATTGATTAACTTCTTGCTTCCCTTCTCATTGATCAAAAGTAGAATGCAGAACAAAGTATTGCTTGTGATTACAAAAATTCTAATTGCAAATTATCTAACTCCTAACTAAGACTGAAATATGGATATTTATAAAATATCCTTATTAGCTTCTAACATGACGTTAACTGCCAAAACTTAAGGTGACCAACTACAAATTACAAAATGAAACTAAAAATAAAACTGAAGTGGACTAAGGAGGACTATGCCAGAACTATGCCAGATTGACACTAGAAGTAAAAGTTCCTCAATTGACTATAAAAAAGTTGATTCAGACTTTGAGTGACTCATCATCCAGTAGGGCCCATCTATGTCGTACTCATTCCTCAGGATTAAACAAAGAGTCTAACCATCTCATCAACCTTTAAGATACCCTGTTAAAAACCCTTAAGAAAAGGACAACAATCATGGTAATAAAGATCAATGCAGAATAATTATCTCATCCAAAGTCGTCATAAAGCAACACATTTAACATAAGCTATTACTTCCAAAATATTTGCTAATTTAGTTAAACATAAAGTAAAATAAGCAAAAATGTTAATCTATTGTCTATCGCCAATCATGTCAATTAACAATAACAAGTATTTTTAAACATAAAAAACCTTAAATGAAAGTATTTTATATCTCCCATCAGTTTGTGTTGATACTAACTTATACACATTTCACACACACATAATTACATCTTGACCCTTCATTCCTCAAACCAAAAATCTATAAATTGAAGGCTTCTTCCTTCATTTAAAACAATCCATTGACAAGCAATTTCATGTTGTTAATTTCATCTTCTAAACCTATTATTATGTTGTCATTATATTGCTTTTAAGAGAGCAATCCACATTCAAACTCAACACAATCAACTAAGTCAATTGTGAAGAAAATCAAGTTGAGAGGGGTGCACTCCATTTCCACTCAATTAAAAGGGCAAGGTGATTTAAGGTAAGATATTTGATTTATATTATTTTATCTTTGTGTTATTTTATTAATTCATTTCCTTGTCTTTATTTTGGAATTCCAATAGGACCCATGTCTGTAAAATTAATATTTGTTGTTTTTTTGTAATATTTCACGTTCCAAGTTCTGAATTAGTACGTGTGCACTATGTTTTAACTCTTGCACTTTAGGATTAGTGTTTTCACACTACATTTTAGTGCTTCTATTTTTAGTTTTTTTCATTTGGTTTCTCACTTTTCATTTAGGTTTTTGTTCTCATGGGAGTGATTACATAAGTTTTTATTTGTTTGATTATCTTCTTGGTCATTTTAACTCTCAATTTTATAGAAAAAAACAAATATTCTTGCAAGTGTTGTTGCTCAAGAAATATTAACATCTACACATTATAGTTAGTGTTTATAATTCTTAGATCTTGTGCATCTACATCAACACCTCCACTAATATCCTTTCTGACCTTGTTCTTTATTTTTTATTTTTTTTATTTTGTTCTCCTTTTTTATGTTTTTGATTATAGGAAAGGCAGGTTTTGAAGGGAACCCGAAACCCTTTACAAGATAAGCCGCTACATTGAATCATATAATCAAAAATAGGAGAAGCAACCAAAAAGTAGCCAAAAAACAACACACATACAACAAAAAAAGGCTCAAAAAAATAAAAGCACACTAAAGATTTTTTAAAATGTTCGCTACTTCATGATCACTGTCAATAATTTTCTGATAAGCATTCATAACTTCCACCAATTCATCAGTAGGAAATCTTTTCTTGGCATTAAGCATAGTCTTGTTGTGAGTATGAGTTGAAGGACCGATTTCATTAGTAGTTTTATGCTCCATGTCATCTTCAACCACCAAGCCTTTGGCTTCAGAGCTATCCCCTAGCCACTTCCTAGCCTTTTTATTCAAAAGACACAAACCCATCACCTCATTGCACATGGCATGTTTGCTGACCTCCATTGTAACCTTTTGTAACTTTCCCTCCAACATAGAAAACTTTTTCTCATAGGAATTCTTCATATTGAACATTTCATCTGCAACCATCTTGAGAGTATCACAGAGCTATTTGACTTCAGCCTGAACCTTATCAATATGAGCTTGCATAATTGGTCCCTTAGAAGAGGAAGCCTCATCAGCATTAGTGGAAGCCACTCTAACATGAACATTAGTAGAATTCATTTCATGAAAGACCTACTTAAAGATATTAAACAAAGAGAGAGTGATTCTTTACCAAGCCAAGATAATATGGCATGATTCCCCTCCTAAAATTAAAACCATGTTTGTTAATGGTGTAACTTGCCTCAGAGTCCTCACTGGATGATGCATTCTTCAATGAATCCTTCCCTTTCTAAGTAGAAACCTCCACCCCTCTATACACATTCTAATCTATCACCTGGTTCTCCAAACCATACACACTACTAGGAAGCCCCTTCTGCTCTTACCTCTCTAAATTCCATGAAGAGATAATCACCTATTGCACCTTCTTGTTCTACACATTAAGAACAGGGGAAATCCTCAGCTAGCCTTTATTGGTCATAACCTCCCTGGCCAAGTTCTCCATCTCGGGTCCCTTCAGCTTGTTACCATTGGAGATTTTTCCAAGATTAGAACTAGGCCGCTCAACCTCACCCTCAACACCCGTATCATACCCATCATCCATTGAAATAGGGGACTGAGCCTTCTTTCTTTTATTTCCAACATCCTTTTTCTTATTGCCTCTCGATCCCTTCAAAGTTTTCAATTTTTGGGAGGGCTTCACAATCTCAACCTCATCACTAGAATTAGGCTCCACATCTTTGGAGGGAGCATTAGATTGGGGATTTTTCTTCCTTTTACCCTTAGACCCATCAAGAGTCTCCGAATCACCTTCCGAAGAAGCCTTCGAGCTAGGGGAGTAGTCCTCATCCTTAGAACTAGTGATATACTCAAGATTTTTCTTTTTCTACTAGCTGAGGGTTGAGCAAGGAGGATAAGTGCCTTAACATAGTCAATTATCAACACAATAAGCCCTTCATGGAGTATAGGGTTCTTAGGATTACGTTTGTGATCCCTAATACCAATTTCCAACTAAGTAAGAGGTAATATGGAAATGAAACTCTCTTTTTATGCCTAAAATGGTTCAGTAAAACAAAATGGTGCCCTGAAATAATAGAAAAGTGACCATCCAAAATGAAGTACCTCATAATCTCCTCCACAACATCTCTCCAAATTTCCTTAAGAGAAGAGCACAAATAAACTCCACACTTCATCAGGTCCAACTTCCTCCACTCATTATGTTTGAAGAAGGCATCCATAGCTAGGCCAAAATCATTCTTGCTTTTGTAAAAATTCATCCCATCCATCGGCATTCTAGTAATTTCAGCAATTAATTCCTCAGTGATAGTAACTTCCTTGCCCCCAAATTCCAACACCCTATTGTGCCATGCATCTAGAAAGTCTTGGGATTTCTTCTTATCATACCTATGCAGCCTCTCCATATACGAGGTAACTCCACCTGCTTCCAAGATTTCCCATAATCTCTTGTTTTCTTTGACAGTGTCGTAGGCTCCAATCTATTTCGGCTCCCACCCATGGTAGCAAAATGCAAAAACCCTAGTAGTAGAAAGAACTTGCAAACAAGGTGGATGAACTTAGAAAGCTTGCACTAGAAAATAAGAAACCTCAAGAAGGAAAAGGCTTGTTGGCTACCCATAATCCATGTGGAATTAACAATGTGGCAGAGGGAAATCATGAGAAAGGAGAGCCTAGTTATTCGAGCCAACACACCATATCGCTCAACCTTTTCTCTCAACAAAATAAACCTCAAAACATGTTGCCACATAAGGAACATGCGACAACATAACATCATAAAAAGAGAAAAAATCTCAACACCTTTGAGCATCATGTTGAATAATTGAGTGAGCTTCTTAGGGTAGAAGATCATGTTCAACCCACACCTTAGCATCATTGACCCCATAATTGGTGAAGAAATAAGCCAACCTATTTCCTTCTCTATAAACATGAGAG
The DNA here is from genome assembly GCA_007258455.2 of Sequoia sempervirens. Classification (NCBI taxonomy): domain Eukaryota; kingdom Viridiplantae; phylum Streptophyta; class Pinopsida; order Cupressales; family Cupressaceae; genus Sequoia; species Sequoia sempervirens. The sequence goes on along the minus strand of VDFB02027602.1, from coordinate 344,385 downwards.
ATAAGGCATTGACGAAAGGACTATATAATATTGATGGCATCATTAATAAGCGCCTCCACCGTCCATGAAGGATATGACAAATTTTTAAGATAATTAATGATATTGAGGTAATCACCCTCAAGCCCAACTTTAGAAAATTCTTTAGATTGTGCAAGTTTCAACCCATGATATGTTGCAGCTACTTCCGCTAAGTGGTTTTTCTAGGTTCCCAAAGGGAGTGCCACCGTAGAAACAAGCCTATCATTAGAATCTCTTAACACTCCCCCACAACTAGTAGGACCCAGATTACCTTTAGCAACGCCATCAATGTTCACTTTCACCCACCCAACTAGAGGGGCTTTCCACACCACATCCTCCCTCAACACCTTACCTTTATGAAGACATTGAGAGATGTCACAAGATAAATTACACTTGTGGACAACCTCCTTATCCCCCTATGAAATCCCCACCTTAGGACCATCCTAAAAAGAGGTCTAATATAAGAAGTTTTATTTGATAGCCGCACAACTATTATGAGCAAATCTAACAGACGGGAGAGCCAAATCCCTGAAGATCCTATTGGTTCTTTCTAACCATATTACACTAAGCCATATGAGGAAGGATGAATGACCAAATAGAAATAAAAGAATGATTCTTTGAGGCGGTGTCTCATTACAACACTAAATCATTGAGGGAAACTGGGAAAACCTAGCTAAGATCCCACATAGAGAGAAAAAATTCCCAAATTTCATGCACAAACTTGCAACCAATCAAAAGATGACCAAGATTCTCCACCTCTTCTTCACATAGAAAACAACAATTAGGATACATAAATCCTCTTCTCACAAGGTTATTAGTGGTCAACACCTTACCTTGGCAAAGAAGCCAAAAGAAGATATTAATTTTAGGAATCAACTTGGGATCCCAAAGGGGAAGCCTAGAAGGGAGTAGGACTATTAAGAGAAACTTGAAAGGAAAAATCCAAGGAAACCAAAAATTTACCATTAAAAGAGAACCTCCACACAATCCTATCCATCAAAGCAAGAGAAGGGTGAATAGAATCCAAAGATTTAGAGAGGACTTCCAAACTAGGAGCAAAATCATGCAAATTCTTCCAAACTCCATACTTATATAATCAGCCACAAAGCAACCAAACTATTGCACACAAAGGTCCATCCACAAGAGAGCGCAAGGTTCATCTTTGAGTAGGCCATTCCCAAACCACCAATCATCCCAAAAAAAATTCTTTTCTCATTCCCTATTTGCCATCTCTAACCTTTGGAGACGATAGATTTTGATTTTACCATTGCATTCCAAAGAATATACCTAGAGGGAGGAGAAAAACCATCATCCAGGAGAGCTCTAAACTAATCCAAACCCCTAAGATACTTGCTAGTAACAATGCAAACCCATTCACAATTGCTAGAGAATGCATTCTAGAACTGCTTAGCCAACATAGCCATATTAAATTCTCTTATTTTGCAAATACCAAGACCCCCAACCTTCTTGGGTTTACAAACTTCATCCCAAGATAAAAGATGAATCCACTTACATTCTTCCACCCCTGACCATAGAAAGTTATTTTGAATACCTTCAAGCTTGTCCACAAATTTCCTGGGCATTTGAAAAAGACTGAGAGCGTAAACTAGGATATTTTGGAAAGTGGATTTAATCAATTGAATCTTCCCAAATTGACTCAACAAAGCACCCTTCCAACCAACAAGTTTAGCATTGAACTTTTTGACCAGACCCCTCCAAAAGGAGTCCTAAGCAAGATGAAGGTAACTCCCCAATCAAACAATGAAGAATACAAGCTCTCCTTTGTTTCCTATTAATAGGAGTATTGAGGACATAAATTGTGCTCTTAGGAAGACTAACCTTTTGACTTGAGGCCAATTCATATAAGTGTAAAATCCTCTTCACAACTTTAGCTTCTCTAATGGAAGACTTCCCCATCATAAGCATATCATGTATGAACTATTGATGAGAACATATCAAGTTTTGAGAAGGAGATAGACCAACCATCTGACCAGAATTAACAAACCTCTGAATAATCCTACTAAGAGACTCTACCAAATAATAAAGAGGAAGGGGGATATGGGATCCCCTTGATGCAAACACCTAGAGCAACCAAAAAATTGAGAAGATGAACCATTAACCAAAATGGAAAAGTTGGGAGTAGATATAAGCTGTGAAACTAGCAAAACCAACTTTTATCCAAAACTAAAGGCCTTTAAGATATTAATTAAGAATCCCCAGTCCACGTGATCATAAGCTTTCATAAGATCTAACTTCAAAAAAAAAATATCCTCTTTATTGATAGATAGGGAGTGAATATTCTCATGCACAGTCAAAACCGAATCAAGAATTTTCTTTCCCAGAACAAATTCATTTTGTTGAATTGAGATAATTTGAGGAAGAATATTTTGAAGCCTGACTTTCAACACCTTAGAAAAAATATTATAAACAGAATTGCATAAGCTAATAGGGAAGAATTCCTCAAAATAAAGGACCCTCAACTTCTTAGGCACAAGAATAAGGAAAGAAGTGTTAAGTTCCTTAAGGAGTTTTCCACTTCCAAAGAATTCCTTCAAAGCATCCACCACATCCCTAGCCACAATATCCCATAAATTATAAAAGAAAAAAATAGGAAAACCATTAGGGCCCGGGGATTTGTTACCTTCAAAAGAGAAGATGACATTTCAAACCTCCTCCTCCAAAGGAATGTGAACCAATTGTTGATTGAGATAAGTTGTTATAACACTAGGGATATTCCAGAGAAGATCATCTTGATAGGATGAATCAAGGCCCACATCAGCCTTCAAAAGATCAAAGAAGAAAGACGAGGCAACACTCATAATATCCTCATCCTTATCCAACACCATATTATTGAACTTGATAGAATTGATGCGATTGGAGGCCCATTGTTTCAAGTTAGTTAGGTGAAAAAAATTAGTGTTCATATCACCACTATTTAACCACATAACATGGGAACTTTGCTTCCAAAATTCCTCCTCCCGAGCCACAATGTTATGCAACTTTGACAAAAGAATATTCTCCCTTTGAACAAGATTACCAATATCACCCTGAATTTGGATAACACTCTGCACCACATGGAGATCCTCCTTAACCTTATCCTTATCCACAAAAAATTGACCAAAGGACATCTTATTCCATCTTCTCACATTGGTTTTAACATAAGCAAGTTTTTTAGCCACCCTGTACATATTAGAAACATCAACCTAGATATTCCACAAAGAGAGAATCCTATCTTTCAAATCTGGATGACAGGTCCACATCTTTTCAAATATGAAAGGAAAAAATTCTTCCTCCCCAAAATATCCACAAAGAGAGAGAGAGAGGAAAATGATCTAACCCCACCCTAGTAAGAGTAGAGAGAGAATAGGAACAAAAAAGAATCCATTCTAGAGATATGAGAGTATGATCTAGCTTCACCTGGAAAGCACTCCCAGACTACCGATTAGACCATGTGTAAGAGGCACCTTTCAAATCCAAATCAAGGAGAGCATTATTATTAAGTAGTCCCATTAAGTCGAATCTATTGTCATCCACCACCTATGAACCTCCCATTTTGTCAAAATCATGAAGCAGATTGTTAAAATCCCCCATCACTAACCATTTTTATGAGGGATGAAGGGCCTTAAGCTGGCTGAGATTATCAAAAAGTTGCTTTCTATCCCTCTTGCAATTAGGGGCGTAAATATTAGAGAGAATCCAAGAGAACTTATCACTAATATTAGTAAAAGAGGTTGCCACATGATTACCATAAACAAACAAAGCCACTCCCTTATTAACCTTAGGATTCCAAAAGGTGACAATCCCCACAGAAGCTCCAATAGCCTTAGCACAATGCATCCCACAATCTTTAAAAAACTTATTTTTTATTTTGCTAAGTTTCTTAGATCCTATTTTGGTTTCTTGAATCAAAATGATATCAGGTTTATGATCTCTTAAAAGATTATCTAAGAGATCTTTTTTATGAGGGTGGTTCAATCCCCTCATATTCCACGATATAATCTTCATGGGCATTTAGGGGATGTGCCCTTAGAGCACATTTCCACTAGAGTCCTCTGGGTACCATCAACAATCTCCAGTCTACTTTCCTTTTCCTAGGAGGAAAGGGTTCAAGGTCAACCTCTTCGTCTTAGTTCTGAGCCGCAATCAGGCCTCTAACGATTTCTAGTAGATACTCCTAGAGGGAGAGACTATTTCTTCCTATTTCTCCCTTTCACCAGAATATACGATTGTTCTTTCAAAACCCCATCTAACTCCTTTGAATCAGAGTTCTCCACCAAGACCCCTCCCAAATCCGAAGGGATAGAATAAGAAACCTTCTTAGGATAAATCATTTCCCCCAAGACATTAGAAACCAAAGGAGAGTGCAACACTTCAGAGACAACCTCCTCTTTTTCAAACACAACCTCTTCCTTCTGCTACAGGTTCTTTAAACTCCCAACCTCCCCAGTCCAAATAGGAGGAATTTTCTCCACAGAGACATTCATTTGATCATTCCCCTCTAACAACTCCACCTCCTTGTTGACACGAGTGTGCTCAGGAGCCACTTTATCTAACATGGCTAACACCTATGGCTGAACTTCCTTAGCTGCAAAAACCTCTAAAATAGGATCCTTCTGAAAATTCTTATGATCCTTGGTAGCATCCTTGGGAACATGTACTATCTCCTTTTCTCTCCATTGTTTGACCACAAGCTTAGGAACCTTCAAAGGGAATTTTTGAACCCAATGAACAACTTTTTGCAATGAAATCATGTGAAAGGAATGGATTCAAACTCCACCAGCTACTCCCACACCCCAAGTTTGGAGTTAATCTTGACCACCAAAGGAAGATCTGCAGATTGTTCAACTTTGACAGAAAAACGAGGCATAGACCAACCTTTTCTTAGAGGCAGTCATTCGATCAATAGAAAGAAGGGAACCAAAGGTACTTGCTATTCCTTTCAACACATCTTCATCCTAAATTCCATGGGAAGGCTAGGAAGCCTCACCCAAACTAGGGCAGCTAAAAAAGAGCACGGGGAGGGATTGAATCCTCTTTCCCACCTTTTTAGTAGTAAAGAGGATTTTCCAATGAACCAGGGACCACTCTTTAAGGCAAAGATGAAATCATCCTCACAATTAAAAGAAAAAGAAAAGAGCCCCTTCATTATGGTAGCAACATCAACTTGACCTTTTGGGTGCCAATGATTCAAACAGAACTTGTGAACCAACTCAATGTGGGGTCGAGGCCCCATAAACTTTCCTAAAAAAATAATTTTCATATGAGACATGCTTTTCTCAACAATGCAATCCAGAATGGAGATAGTAAACTCACCCATAACAACATTAGAAACACAAGCCACCGGGGGAGATGTACTTTTACCTTTTGGTTTAGAGCCAAAGAGATTTGAGCATTTTGAAGTCGACTCGAAGAAGGTCCCACCACCTCCTATCTTATCAGATAAGACATCAAGTGATTTAGAACCCACACCCAAAAAACTGCTAAACTATCCTAAAGCCAACTTTTTCAGAATTGAGACTCCCTTGCTTCAAGAAGGACAAGGGGGAAGGAACTTTCAAAGCTTCTTTCCCACTGAGAGTAGCATTAAGAGGAGGGGACCCACACTATGAAACATCAAAAATAAACTCACCTAACATCACCTTGCCATCAGTAAACTGACTACCATTACTGCCAGCTCTAGGATCAAAGTTTCCTACCTTCACCAAATTTTGAATTTCCTTTTTTATGTTATTAACTAACCATTTTTCTATTATTTTAAATCATTTTAGTTTTCTATTTTTTTCCATTTGTGTATTTTTCCAAAAACCTCACTCATATCTATTTTATGTTTTATGTAGGTTTTAGAATAATGCCTACAGTCTGTTACCTCCACATTGTGTTTAGTGTATTGACTTGTACTTTAAAGTGCATACACTGTTACATATACCAATTTGGTTTTTTAGTTCCATTTTATTTTATCTCATTTTAGTGACTACATATTTCATCTTTTACATTATTTAGCACCTACACCCTATGTTTTAGCTATTTCATTTTTTTTAGTTTCCTTCTTTTATCTTTCATATTTTTGGCTAACCCTCTTTTTTACCAGTGTACTAACCTAGTGGTGCAACTGTCTTTCACTCGCCAAATTCATAAAGAAGTGAAAGTACTAACATATCATTTATTCTCCTTTGTCCTTTTGCTTATTACATTTGGTGTAAGATTTTGCAAATGTGGGATCTTAGCTAGGTTTTTCTTGGAACTATCTTGGAATTTTCTAATCAATGGAAGGACCCCTCAAAAAATTGGGTGTTGAATATGCTTTGGAACTATATCTTTCCTCACCTTGCCTGGGGTGTTTGGAAAGAACGCAATAACAAAATCTTCAGGGATGTGGCTCTTTCGGAGGAAGTGGTTTATGGGAAGATTATAAGAGCTGTGGTTGAAAATTTTAATTTGCTCAATAACATGAACAAAGGAAAAGGTAAGGTTGGCTTTCAAGAGTATTATATCAGAGTGGTGGAAGCTTGGAAAATTAATGTGGACATGTCCAATATTTCCAAGCTTACTAAGGGACCTAGAGATGGTATCTTTTAGCATCTCCCTCCTCCTAGTTGGGTTAAAATCAATTTTCATGGCACAACCAAGGGAAATCCGGGGCTAGCTGGGAGTGGAGGGGTGATAAGGTATAAAAATGGTTGCTTCATTATGGTAGTGGTGATTCCCTTAGGAAGTCAAACCAACCATGTAGCCGAAGCAACTAGAGTGTTTTAGGCCTTGAAGCTGGCTAGCCAATTGAAGTTCAAAAATGTTTGGATTAAAGGGGATTTGAATAATATAATACAATGCTTAAAGGGCCTTCAGAAACCCTCATGGTCTATAGAGAATTGGATAGACCTTTCTAAGGAAATTATTAATAACTTTGAGAAAAGTTATATTTCACATGCTTTTTGGGAAATAAATACAATGGTGGACTTTTTTTCCAACAAGGGGGTTAAAGCTCAAGAAAAGATGAGGTGGCAGGTGTATGATGAGTTGGAGGCTGATGTCAAGGCCCTGATTATGTATGACCATGTTCACAAGAAGGTGAAATTCCCCATTCCCCCGAATGATGGATAATTGTCCTTCCCAATAGTCTTGGGATTGCGAGTTAATTATTACTCATAGTCGGCTGATGAGTAATCATTTTATTCCTCGTTTGAATTATGTAAGTTTTGCATGCTTTTTGGGAATTTTAGGCATTTGTTCTTTTGATCTTCTAGATTCTTTTGTTCCTGCCTTCAAGATGACCAACATGGGTGGTGAGAGTCGCAGGGTGGAGCCGATGAGAAATGAATAGTTAAGGAATAATTTGAAGCTCTAGAAGAAGTTGGAAAAGGGTGGCATTACTATTTTCATTGAGAAACTCCATGGCTAGGATCCAAAGGTTACTAGGGTTTTTTCCAAAGATTGGAAGGATAGTGAGATGAACTTGTTTGGTAGACAAGTGGTCATCAATGAATAGTTAGTTGCTGAGATTACCGGCCTCTCTACGGAGGGTATCAAGTTCTACATGGACATAAATCTTTTTGACGAGGCGGTCAACAAATTTCTAAAGTTGGACGGTAAGAGGGAGGATTTGTGAAGGACTTCTAGAAGCTATTATGATTTGGATAGGATTATCTTGCACTGGAGGAGGGTCTTGAACATGCTGATTTAGTATGTTACTCTGGATGGCCATTATACTAGAGTCTTTGGGTATCATTTCATCCTCCTTAACCACTTCAAGCATCAGGTCAGGGTTTCATTTCCTTTTTATCTTGCCTCTTCTCTAAATGCCAGTTTGAAAAGCCATAGATAGAACCCTACTAGGCATTCCATTCTCCATGAAGGATTGCTTGTCCTTATTTATGATCATTTTAAAGCCATGCCGACTCTTCCACACTAGAATCCTTCATCTAAGGAAAGGGTTGTTGGTAAGGGGAAAGGGAAATCTAGTGATTCTCCCTAGAAGAAGGGTAAGGGAAAGGTTTTGGAGGACCCCTCCTATGATGAGAATGATGAGGACTCATAGTCGAATTCATTTTCTGAGTACTCCAGCTACCCTGCTACCGATAGAGAAGAGAGGCCCCAATTTCCTATGGATCTCAAGGCAGAAGATCACTATTTCAAGGAGGAATGGGAATTACCCACTAATATTCTTGCTATAGCCTACAATGGGTTTATGGAATTTTTTAGGTTAATGAGATGGGTTTTCTTTGAAATTAAGGAGATTAAGTTGAACCAGAGAGCCATAAGTAGTAAAATGGAGAAAGTTGATGAAAATAAAAATAGAGGTAGTGGTACTGGTAAGGCCACTAATTTATGGATGAAGGAAGAGAAAAATTATATGGTTGAGTGCCTCAAGAAAACTGTTGATGAGTTACATGATTTTAAAAGCAACCATGAAGGAAAATAGGTTGAGATGGAGGAGCAGCTGAGGAATATCAAAAAATCTCTCCACAAATTGTTGGTTATGTTCCATAAGATTTTAAAATCCACTACTGAGACCATGAACACCATGGTGGAGAATATGGAAAATGCTCATCATGTTAAAACTATTGTGTTTCTTGATTTGGATAAAGAGGAAGGGCAGCTGAATAGTGGGGGACTGAGCAATAGGACTAGAGAGAATTTGAAAAGGTAGACCAAGCCTTAGTGAACATCCAGGAAATCAAGAATTCTACACTTAATATGAATAAAATTGGAGCAGGAGGCGGTAGAGATCCTCAGGAATCTGGCCTAGTGGTTGGTTGTTTTGTAGTTTTTTGTTAGTTTTTTGTTGTGTTGCCTTGGTTTCCATTGTTTTCTTCTTAGTGGGTAGTGTTTTGTTTTTTGTTTGGGCTCTGTTAATGTTCTATCTTTTGCTATCTTTCTGTTAAGGGTTTTAGGATCCCTTCAAAACCTATTTGTTCCATAATAAAAAACATATCATTTACAAGTTTGTTTTTCAATGATTTTTTAAATTTACCACTAGTTAGTTGCACTAAATTAGTTAGATAGTAAATGAATTATTTTCCATGTTTGTGGAGTTTATGTAGATGAATGTTCTTCCCTTGTAATTAGTGTGATCTTGGGGATCAAAAGTCTCGCATTCTTCTTTTTTATTTAGATTAAAATGTAAGGGTGCTATTTGTGTATATTCTAGCTCTTTGTGATTCATGTCATCTTAGGTGACCAAAAATTCCTAGCATTCCTTTCCCATTAGGATTCCTTCTTGGGTATATCATCACCCTAAGAGATAAACTTATCCATGTGTTCTGATGAGGTATAAAAGGGGGGAGAATGAAATGTGTACCTAAATCTAACTATCATCATTTTTTGACATATCCTTAGAGCCCTTGGAGAGAAGGATATAAGGTGAAGAGACCTTCTCTTGTGCTTAGGTCCCAAGTTAGTAGACATGCTAGTATTCATGAAAATTAGGCATCACATACCCTTGTAGTATTTTGAGGATACCTCTAGAGAACTTGTAAAGTCTAGATAAGTCCATCAAACATCTCTTTATGTGGTGTAAGGGAAGTGAATCACCCCCTAAATTTACTCACAATGTACCTTTGTGTATTGAGATACAACTAGCCTTGGGTGAAGCCTTTGGCCATCTTAAGGTGAAGGAGAGAGTACTTCAATGGCACTCCCTAGCTATCCCTCATATTAGTATATAGTAAATTAGTAGTTAATTCTACTATGGGCCCCTACTAGGAGTCATTCCTACTTTAATTTTAAGAATGTGCTAAAGAGTTTCGCATGTTTTCTTGTATCAAACCAAGATATGTCAATTAGCCTGTATACCTTGAAAAATAAAAGTCAACCATTATGTATTTTGTTTGATCACACATCTTGCCAAAAATCATAAACAAATAGACCTCTTAGTTTAGTGCATTTGACCTATAGTTTAGCACCCTCACTATTTTAGCATTTAGTGCTTACATTGTTTCAAAAAATTTATTATTTCAATATTTCAATGTATTTGTTGTTCAACACCGTCACCTTGTGTTTTAATGCTTGCATTATGTCATCAAGCACAATCCATTAGATTTACCAATTTGAATCCTTAGATTGCACTCACCAAAATCTTATCTTTTTTAAATTGATATAGACCTAAAACACTTACCGAACCATTCACACATCAAAATAACCCCATATTTCTAAAACCACAACCTTTTCCACATTCATTATCCATAACCTATCTTAGACATTCTCATCTCACTTAAAATTTTCCACTTCACCCAGTTTTGTCTCTTGTTCATCTAATCACACTCCATCAATCACCACCCACTTAAACATCTCTATTTTTATTGGACTTATCTTACACCCAAAAAAAAATCATCATATCATTTAACCAAAATCATATCTGTCACTATCATCCCAAATTTTTACATTCCATTTCATCACTTTAGTCATATCCATGACCAACTTCCTCTATTTCTAGACTTAGACCTCAAACCTATCGCGATAATCATCTCTTAATATTTTACCATCAATAACTATTCAAATTTCATTTGTCTATATTTCAACTCTCAATTGAAACGACATCCATTTACCAATCCAAAAGTTAATTTTGCATTAAGTCAAGTCTAGGTTTTTTAATCAATTAATCGTCCTAATGTGCAAGGTCATTGATGTCACAACTTGCATCATTTAATCAATTATATATTAAACCAAGTGTGTCTCAAAGCAATATGCGATAAGGATAGTTGTCATATATTCTTTGTGGGGGTTTCGCGCTATAAACAATGACTTTAGGTATTGATTTTCCTACTTCGGAAGCTCTAGGAGCTGAAGTGTAGCGACTAATTCCTAAGGTTTAATTCTTTCTTATTTTCTAATCTGAAATATCGTTGACTTATTTATGACTTTATTGAACTTAATTTAGATTGATTCATGGAGACAACTAATGATTACTTTAATTCTTAATCTATAACACAAAATCCAATTTTAACTCTATTTTTCTTTTAAAAGAAATCCATAATTAATTGTTGAAATTTAAACACTAATTTAGAAAGAGAATTGAATTGTGAAGAATTGACAATTACTCTAGAAAGCATGAAAAATAATCTCCATGAATATATTTTCAACAAACTCCAACTTCATCCTTCCATAAGTTCCTATCATTGCTTCTAATGAAACTTAACAAATAAGTATCAAGTTTAACTAATTCGAACAACATCTAAATCTAATTCATCTGAGAAACTTGTTAACAATTCTAAATACTCAATCCAATGATTCTAATAAATGAATCTAACCATAATAAGCTTGAAAATTCAAAATGTCATTCGAGCAAAAATAACTATCCAAATTTACCATTCACCAAGTCATACAATGATTTAGCAACTAAACAATTCAAAGTTAACATCTACTTAGATTTAATATGAAAGAATCAGAAATAGCACGACTTGAAAAAATACCAACACAAGATTGTTCCAAAGGTTGAGTGGGCCCTGCTCTTCCTCGGGTAAGATCCTTTAACATAGTGATTGAATTAACTCCTTGCTTTCATTCCCATTGATCAAAAGTAGTACATAGAACAAAGTATTGCTTGTGATTATATAAATTTTGATTGTAAAATTATCTAACTCCTAACTAAAACTGAAACATGGATATTTATAATAATATCCTTATTAGCTTCTAACATGGCATTAACTGCCCAAACTTAAGGTGACCAACTAAAGATTATAAATAAAACTTAAAATAGAACTAAAGTGGACTAAGGAGGACTATTTCAGAACTATGCTAGATTGGCATTGGAAGTAAAAGTTCCACAACCGACTATAAAGAAGTCAATTCGGACTTTGAGTGACACATCATCCAGAAGGGCCCATCTATGGCGTAGTTATTCCTCATGATTAAATAGAGATTTTAACCATATCATCAACCTTTAAGATACCCTATTAAAAACCCTTAAGAAAAAGACAACAATCATGGTAATAAAGATCAACACAACATAATTATCTCATCCAAAATCATCATAAAGCAATGCATTTAACATAAGCTATCACTTCCAATATATTCACTAATTTAGCTAGACATAAGGTAAAATAAGCAAATATGTTAATCTATTGTCTACCCTCCAATCATGTCAATTAACCATAACAATAAGTCTTTTTAAACATAAAAAGCTTTAAATGAACTTAGTATTTCATATCTCCCATCACGTCCCCTTGCATTTTACTTGAGAAATTTCCTATCTTAAAATGTGTGTTAGGTTATATTCTATCCAGCTTTGATAAGTTATCTTATGAATTTAGAAAATCCTAAGTTAATAGACTCCAAAATCCCTATCTTATTTTTCTTGGAAACTTTCCTATCCCAAGTAAGAAAGGATATATCCTTTTATCACCCTTCTAAGGTCTATACTTGAAAACTCTTGATTTTTGGTTCCACATCATTAGAAAAAATATAATCTTTCATCTATCTCTCCATTTCATCATCCACCAACCTTTTAATTCATCTAAAACTTGGTTTAAAGTCCAAATAGAAAAATCAAATCCAAAATCACCAATCAAAAATCATAAATTTTCTAACACCCAACACCAAATATTCATCTACTATTCATCTCATTTTACCATCTAAAATGATACTCTCTATCAAAGGGGTTTTGATGGTACTCTTATAAGGTTCTTTAACACACGAAAAGCCCAAATTACTTTAATTTGAGGTGCATGAAGGTATTTTTGGTGCACATACTAGTTGTTTAATTCTTGCTAAAAGTTCTTATAATAGGTTACTACTAGCCTACAATGGAGAAAGATGCCATTCATTTTGTTAAGAAATAAATTTAAAATGTCTGTAACACATGAAGATATTATACATGCATCATCACAGATCTATGACCAAGTACTAATCCATGTCCATTTTCATAGTGGGGAATCAACCTCATGGGAAAAATTTAGCCTTCCCCATCTAACAATCACAAATTCATTATCATAACCATTGAGTATTTTATGAATGGTTTGAGGCCATTCCCATCACATATATCATAGGAAAACAAATCACCAAGTTCATCCTCCATTATCTCATATGTCGATGCAAATTCTCATTGTTATTTTCATAGATAATCACAAACTATTTAAAAACCATGAATTCCATACACTTTTCCCAAAATTCCATATCTAAAATCACTTTTCCACTCCAGATTACCCTTAAAGCAATATCCAAGCTAAGGCATCAAACACAAATCTACTAAAAATATGGTCAATGATGTTGGTTGTGATTGACACCTCCAACTTAATCCTTCTTTATGGGATTATCATACTAGTATTCACACACCTGCTGGTGTCACACCTTACTCATCTTTAAATTTGAACCCACATTTCCAATTGAATTCAAACTCCCCTCACTAATAATCTCTTTGCAATATCTCATTGATGAGGATTATCAAGTTGCATGACTACAGGAGCTAGAGCTACTAGATAAGATGCACCTCAATACCTTGAATCATTTCCAAAATTATTAAAATATACTTCATCACAACTATAATAAAAGGATTAAAAGTCATCAATTTGAGGTTGGTGACTTAGTGCTTAAAGAAAATCAAAGGAATCTACAAGATAGAGAAAATAAGGGAAACTTTGAGTGTAATCGGTTAGATTCTTTCTTCATAATTGGTAAGTATGGATCAATGGAATGTTAGCTTGCTATAAAAAAAATTCACACTTGATCTAAGGAATATATCAAAAGTTTAAAAACCCAAAAAAGAATAAAGAATAATTTTAGTGGTAAAACCACCTTGGTGGTGCCTTAGAAAAGTACACCATGGTGAAAATATACTTATAGTTTCCTTGTGCATAATCCAAATTCCAACATATATTTGGATAGCATCCATCTAATTCATATGTGTACACATTCACTCATTCACCCATCCATTAATCTTTCTCTCACCCACACATGACCTTTATAAGAATTTGCATTTGATTTGGGATTCCCATGCCAAAATTATACCATCCACCCTTCACACACCTATCATGGCTTGGTTATACATAAATTAATGTGATAATAAATTTGATCCAACCCTAGTCACACCTACTATAGCATTTGATCCATGAAAGAATTTTTAGGAATAATGAAAATGTATGTGACATTATAGCCCACAAAAAAACACCTAACCATCCACCCTTTCATATACATTATTGTATGTTTGGGAAAAACACCTAAATATGGCTTGAGGATTATATCTTATCACATATCTTATGCAAGTTGGGTATGCCCTAACACATTTAAGTTTTATACACTACACAACCTCATACAACTAAGATTATCCTATCACACTGAGATTTTCCCACCACATTGATCCTCATAGACTTAATTTTGAGCATAACACAAGTTGTGTGTCAAACTAGAAAACCACACATTGAACATGTTGCAACACAATATAACACACTTAAATTCCAACTATTACAAAACTCATATAGTCCACTTAACTATTACCTACTACCTTTATTACAACTATTCCTTTTCAAGATGTATCCTTCCCATATTAGACATAATCTCATCCCACATCATTCATCCTAATTTGGTAAGAGACATGATGGTTGCATGTATTGTTTGATAGTTTATTTTTTTAATCTTTTGACTCATACTATGCCTACCCAAGGTTTCCCACAAAAAGGAGGATGGTATGCATTTTCCAAAGATGGTGGATGATATGCATTTGCCAAAGATAATGGTGAAGTATTATAAATATGACTTGAAGGGAGAATAACATGCATTTTCATGTGAAGTTTTAGCACAATTGTAATGGAAAATTACATAAAGGACTTGTAACAAAAGAGAATGGCATTTATTTGCATGTCAAATTTTGGCCCAAGGGTAATAGAGAATTAGAATGTAAAAGTGAAAGCTATATGGTTTTGGGAGGGAAGAATTCATATTCCCCTACCCATTGAACCTAAAAATATGTAATTGCAACTAATTTCAAAAGGGGTTGGAAAGCTATTTTCAAATCAATAAAATTCTTTTCTTGCTACTCTATTCTTTATATTTTTATTTCCCAATCTCTAAGCATGCTATCTCTACTTTATAAATTTATTCATGAATATTAGATGAATATGAAATGTGTTTTATATCACTACTATATTATTGATGGTGATATGATATGTGTTACCATCCTTATACTTTCATGTAGTTTGAAAATTGAGTATTTATCATGCACCCTAGGATATGGAATTTTTTCTTTTCAATCTAAGTTTAGAGTAGGGAAATTGTGGTTGTAACATTCATGGTTTATTTTTCCCTTTGAATATTGCACCATCTTGTGTGTTGGCTTCAATATTTCAAATCAAGCCAAGAGATGTTTAAAATTTAATATTTTGTATTCAACAAATGGTATGTAAATTTTAGTATTAATAGGCTTAGGCTTTCTAATTTTCTATTTTAACCTTATTTTTTTCATCTCACTATTAAAATATTGTTAATAAGCTTCAAATTTAGTATTTTTATTTATTTTAGTGTTGTTAATTGGATAAATTATGAATTATTTAACATAAAGGAAGAAAATTAAGGTGTTTGTTCAATTTTCATGCTTTAAATTATGATTTTAGAGTTAATTTTCTATTGTGATGTTCTAAGTTGTCATTTCTTTCAAGTTGAAGTTGAAACTAATTGTATTCAAGCATAGAATATGCAAATTATATTTGCAATATATTCATCTAAATAAGTTTAAATTTTATTTTAGGTGTATTCAGGCTACACATAATTTATTTTATCACCTTAAATCATTATACTTTTTTGGTGACCTTCTAAAACTTATCTTAGCCCCTTGAACTAGACTACCAAAAGACTCTCCTAGTTGATTTAAAGAAACCTTGCAAATTACAAACCAATTAATAACTCTTAAAGTTAACACCTCTCACATAGGGAAACATTTATCATTCCAATATGTTGGTGTATAAAGGCATGTGTCAATAGAACCTAACATAAATCTCCCTTGGGAGTTATAAAAATATACGTCGATTACATCATACAAGAATATACACAAATAAAGATCTATATAATTTTGTATGCATCATTAGTACCTAATGTAGATCTATACTAGATATATCATCTAAGTAGTTTTTGGTAAGTATAAAGATGCTCTAGAGCATCTTTATAATGCTCATTGAGCATCTCTAACTCTATGAGACAATGGTTAGAATATGAATTTCATTGATAAGTTCATGAAGAGAGACATACAAAGAGAGAATATATATTTCTAGGGTTATAATCACTTTGAAATCATAGAGAAAGGTAATAAGTGGTAGTTTTGGTGGGTATGTGAATGCTAGTATAGTATAACCATAGGGTAGGATATAGCTAGAAGTATAAGTTTCTACCATCTGGTGTAAGATATATTCTATTATTATTGGAGGCCTTAGCATGGCCATTAGTTTGTGTATAATAAGGGATGAAAAATTAGTGTTCAAAACATTATAATTTTTTTCATATCTTTGATAATCCATTGTTGGACACAATGGTTAAGGGAAAACCAAAATGAGAATGGTAGTTGATTTCAAAAGAATAGCTTCCACCCCACTTGGTGAAGTAGTATGTGGCTATAATGATGAATGTATGTCATTAGAGCATAATAGGGTAATTTCACCAATCAAGTCTAAATCCTAGACAAAGAAGGGTTAATGAGAAGTGAAAGGTTGCAACTCCTATTTAGGTTCTTTGATAAGGTTACTATACTTATGGAATTAGGTGCATCACTTGATAAATTAATGGAATCTTGAACCATATTTTTCCAATAGTTCCCCATTTGAAGAATTTTTTGGACTAACACCTTACCACAAAAGTGAGATCTCCATAAATACAAGAGTTCTTCTTGGAAAACAATTGTGGTTTCATTCCTAGTTAAATCAATAAAAAATAGACCATTGTAATGACATTAATACAAGATATTAAAGAGTATGACACAGTGAGAGGAATTTTGTGAATAAAAATATAGACATTCTTAGATGATTTAGGGGAAAATATCCATCATTTAAATAGTAAAATATGTCCAAGTATTATTCCCCCAAGTCAAGCATATTGGAGTAAGTGTCATTAGGTGAGGGGTGGAATCCTCAATAGTAGAGGACACGAGACAATAAATAATAAATAAATAGATTTATTTGGCATAAACTAAGGGTATGAGGGGAAAATGCCAACCATAGCATCAGTATGGAAATTTCTCGTTCTAGTTAAAGCACCTATGGTTTAAGAAGAAAATTGCTCAAGAGATAAAGTGAAATCATGATACAGAGAAAGGTTGCTTTATTTAGCCTAGTAATCACTTGTAATATGATGTATCACCAATTACAAGTCACTATATATGTGTATAATACCACAATGAGGGTTTTTTGCTCAACAATGTATTATTAGTGCATGGGAAATTAAGGAAATAAAGAAAGAGGAATGGGGTTTCATATGGTGAGATTGCAGTCCTACTCTTAAGCCTATTCTACATCATGATTTTTTGAATAAAATTTTACAATAATGGTTAATATTAGCCATGAAAATATGCTTGTTATAATCTTTTTTGGGTTAGGTGATGTAAAAGGAGAGGATGTGTTGCTAGATGGTTTTCCTAGACTTACCCCTTAAATTCCTTTTGAGGGATAAATTTAGGTCATATTTTGTAAGGGATGCTCCCCATTTAGTTAAATGTGACCTCATAAGGCATTCTTAGAAATACAATATTAGAGGGGGTCAAACTTGATGACATGGTAGTTTTATAATTGAGGTAATATCAAATATTTTGGTTAAAAAATATTATTTCTCAATTTTCATCTATCAAGTATTGTAACTAATTAGTGTATGACTAATATGATAAATAGAATGTTCCTTATCCTTATTATAAATTTGGGCCAAG
Source organism: Sequoia sempervirens (assembly GCA_007258455.2). Classification (NCBI taxonomy): domain Eukaryota; kingdom Viridiplantae; phylum Streptophyta; class Pinopsida; order Cupressales; family Cupressaceae; genus Sequoia; species Sequoia sempervirens. The sequence continues at coordinate 326,540 of VDFB02027602.1, read as the reverse complement.
AGAGAACCCAATCCATGTGTGTGCAATGTTTTTAATCTACCTAAAATGCAAGAAATCAAGAAAATGACTAAAAACCATGCAAAACACTCAAGATTGGGTGATGAGGAGTTCAAACCAGCATACCAAGCCTCATGTTGTGTAGATTTTCCCATGATGTTCAATTGGATGTGTGCTCACTCAAAATTTTGATAGCATAACGGCTTGATTTTGCTTGATTTGGATGCAAGTATGGATGAAAATGGCTATGTATGCAAGGGTTTGGCTATGGAGATGGTTTGAAAGATTTAGAATGGTTAGGGTTCTTGAGAATGTGGTTGAGAGAGTTAGGGTTCCAAAAATGGCTAAGTGTTAGTCATTTAGCAAGGGAGATGAAATGAACGGTGGAGATTGAAAGAGGACAAGAGATCAAGGGTTGAGATTAAAGAGTTGACCAAAGGAGTTAAAAATTCCTTTTTAATGTGCATGGAAATGATAAAAAGAATTTAATATTCCTTGGGGAAGAGAAAGGGAATTTAATATTCCTTGGGAGATGAGAGGAATTAAAAATTCCTCAAAAGAACCTTGGGAAGACAAAAAGGAATTTAAAATTCCTTGGGGAATGGGGAGAGTTGATTAAGGGGTTGATTATGCTAGTTAATCAATGATTAGAAGACAATTAGGTGACTAATGAGGATTAGGATCCAACTTACAAAATTTGGAGGATGTGACACATCCTAATCATGGATTAGGAATGTCCACATCCCTAATGATGAGATTAGGAGGTGGATTTAGGATTAAGTGTAGATTATGGGGGATGAGAGATAAAGGGAACTAAATAAATGGATTATTTATTTAATTCCTTGGAGGAAAGGAATAAAGGGTAAGGTATTTAATTATTTAACTAAATACCTTAGGTATTTAGAGGGATGTAGGGGTATTAATTAAATAATAGTAATATTACTTAATTAATGTAGATAAGAGGATATTTAGATGAAAAGTGATAAATTTGACCAAACCTAAGTGTCCAAATTTAGGTGTCTTTATTTTTCCCCTCATTAAGATGGTGTTACTAAGTAGCATCATTTCAAAGAAGATTAAAATATAGCACCAGGAAGAAGATGGTTAGATTGGGAAAGATGCCCCAATCATCAAAGGGGTGACTAGGAAGAAGGATGATGGGAGTGAAGATGAAGATTAGGGATTGAGGATTCCCCCTTGAGAGGACATGCGGGTTCAAGAGAACATAGGTGTGCTCTCAAAATGGATGAGATGATGAAAGGGTAGATGGGGAAGATGATACAAAATGATGGATAAAAGAGGATGATAAGTGATAGGAGATTGGGAAGAGAAGATGAGAAGAAAGGAAGCACAAATGTATTCAAGGAAAAATGTGATGTTTCCCCGGTTGAGCTACAATAAAAAATGGGTTGATGATGGATGGAGTGTTATTAATAAGGGGATAATATATCCCAAAATAATGCAAAAAGATAGGGAATGATACATCCCAATGATTATGATGAGAGTGTTGTTGATGAGGGAAGGATACATCCCAGAACAACACAAAAGGATAGGGAAGGATACATCCCAAAACAACACAAAAGGATAGGGAAGGATACATCTCAATGATGATGATGAAAGTGTTGTTGATGAGGGAAGGATACATCCCAAAACAACACAAAAGGATAGGGAAGGATACATCTCGATGATGATTGGATCAAGGCTTGTAGAAAGGTTGGGAATGAGACCAAGGATGTGATTAGATGATTTGTGCTAGATTGAATGGAGATGTGAAATTGGAAAAGATGCTTAGAATAACTAATCTATATTATCCTAATATTGAAGAGATGATGAAATGACAATGATGGAAGAAAAAATGCTTAGATTAACCAATGTATATTATCCTAAGATTGAAGAGATGATGAAATGATGAGGATGGAAGAAAAGATGCTTAGAATAACCAATCTATATTATCCTAAGAAGATTGAAGAGATGATGATATGATGAAGATGGAGGAAGTGGAGGAATGAAAATGGATAGGATAAATAGATGAGGAGAAGTGATGAAGGATGAATGGATTAAAAATATGGAGGGTGAGGGGATGGGGTGATGTTGATAGAGGAAAATGATAGATGAGAGGATGGGAGATGGGGGATATGAAAGGAGAGTGATCAAATAAAGAAATTTAATTGTTACACATTATGTTGTCATGTAATGAGCACTAAATTTGATATAGCATGAGATATTATGCACCAAGGTATGGGGAAACAAGGTGACTTTGTATCACATGCATGGGACTGACACAAAAAAAAGGTTAGTCCAGCATCCCAAAGTTGTGGGGGATTTGGTAGGACCAATGTTGGAAAACCACAAACACAAAGGATGCCCCAACATAACACAAGACCACAAAAGATCTTGGTGGGTACTACGTGGGACAACCAGGAAGACAAGATTACACAAAAAATCAAGATATGCCCCTAGTTCTACCATTCAAAGCACACCATGATATGATGGATTGTGGTGACCCTGACGAGGTATAATAGGAAGCTCAAATGATAAACAAAAACAAAATGCATCAAAAGATCACAATAAATTTCAAATTTCCTTTGTCACTAGATCAAAAGGGTGGATCAGATTGATGTGGTCTAATATAGGAAGGACACATCCTATTAAGACCAAAGATGGAGACTAAACTAAATGATTGACATGACACCTTGATACCCGAAACTAATTGGACCTCTTGATATGATTTTTTTTGTTAGAACCAACTAGGTAGGGACATACTTGATGACACGACACAAGGACAAGACACACCATAAAGACCTAGGGGCTCGGGAGCCGATCGAAGATTAGCCTTGCCTACGTGAAAGCACAAAGCCCTTGTAGTTTGATAAAAGACCATGGATAAACATGGAAAGAGGAAAATGGAGACAAAGATGGATGATAGAGACTTGATGGAAAAAAGCCCCAAGGGCTTATCAAATGATCAACCTTGCCTATGTGAAAGTGCAGGGGAAACGTAGTTCAAAAAAAAGCTGACAAACAACCATGGATAAAGGATAATGAGATGACCATGATAAATGGATAAAAAGATGGAACCAATATGATGAGACAAGATAGACCTGGTGGATAGGATGGTGGTGATCACGTGTAGCTTAGGAATGGGATAGTTATCTAAATCATCAAAAGATGAATTGGGAGGATGACATGATGGAGAGATGAGTGACAAGAAGTGGGAGTGATGATGGTGATATAGATGGCATTGGATTGCATAGGGGGGTAGGCTATAGCTAGATACCAATGATAAGGGATGATGATAGGGATGCTATGATGGATGGATAGAAATATAAGGATGGGGAGATGAAAATAATTTTTGGATGGGTGAGGAGATAAGGATGGGGGATGAAAGGGATGTTGTAATGGATGGATAGGAAGATAAGGATGGGGAGATGGAAAGTAGTTTTGGATGGGTAAGGAGATAAGGATGGGGGAATGGAAAGCACTTTTGGATGGGTAAGGAGATAAGGATGGGGGATGAAAGGGATGTTGTGATCGATGGATAGGAAGATAAGGATGGGAAGAAGGAAGGGATGATAGGATTGATGAATGATGTCTCCAAAGACTATGTCACAAAAAAGGAGATGCCTTGCTCTAGATATGTCATGTGTGATGAGGCAGGAGGGATGGAAGACAGGTGGATGGGAAGATAAAGGAGATAAATGGAGGAGGATATGATGGGTGGATGAGGGAGGGAGATGGATGTGGAAAATGAATAAAATAGTGTATGGATGAAGGGAATGTATACCAAGAGGTGTCCAAAGCATGCATAGATAGGTGTCCCTGTCTTTATCAAGATCAAAAGAAGGATGGGGGGGTTGGAGATAATGGGATATGATGGGTAGGATGTGGGAGACAAGGGGGATGGAGGAGATGGATGAAGGGGATGCATAGCAAGAATCTTCCACCAAGTGTGGAAAGAGATGGATGGGGATTTATACATGACACAGGTTTTCTAGGTTTTCATCATGGTACTTATCCAAGGTGCTTGTTTTCCAAGTTTTCACCATTGGACGAATTATTTCTTTTTACTTTTTTTTTTTACTTTTTAAATTTTTTTGGCTTTTGGATAGAATGTGGATGGAAATGGATAAGGATAGGGATGTGGATAAGTGGATTTAAAAGATATGTGATAAGGATATGGATGAAGTATGCAAGCATCAAGTTCCATACAAGGTATTAAGAGCCCATGTGTGAAGTAATTATTGGTTGTTGGTACAACCTTATTAGGATAAATGGATTATGCAAGATGATGGATTAAAAGGATTGAATGAGGGAGATATGTGGAATAATGGATGGGATACTAGAAAGTGTACAGATAGAATGATGGGGTGGATGTGTGATGAGGGAATTTTTTTAGGACCAACATTGATACATATGGCAGGGGATGTGAAAGGATGGGAGGATTAGTGGATGGATGGTGTGGGGATAATGGAGGAGATGGGATAGTGAATTTTGGGACATAAGGGCCCAAAATAGATTTAAGAGATGCAGGGTGTGTATGATTAGCTTTTGGATTAGCAACTTTGGATATTGTTACAGATTTTTCATTTGAACGCATTGCATCTTTTTTCTTTGGGATCCACATGGTTTTTACTTTTTCTTTGGTGGGCCTTTGTGGCATGTGGGTTTGATTTAGATTTTAGATTTTATTTTTCTTTTCTTCATCATTCCTTTTTAAGTGGACATGAGGGTCTTTAGATTCATGTGGATGTTTAGATTTACGCATTTTTACTTTGGCATCCAAAGTTCTTCCAATAGCAATGGGATGGGGGTAAGGAGATGGATGATGTGGAGGAAACATGAGTGGGGTGATGGAGGTAGGATTTTAAGGATGATATGTGGATGGAGGATGTGTAGGTACGTGCCTTTGTTGATCTTGATTAGGGAAGATGAGAGTGGGATTATGATGGGTGACATGGATAGGTGATGGATGGATAAAAGGATGAATAGGATGAGATGGAGGAGGTGATTTTGGGATATAAGGGCCCAAATGGACTTAGTACTTGGAGGGTGTGTGATGGTGGATAGAGGGACATAAGGACCCAAAATAGGTGGAGTAGATGAAGGATGGGAGATGGTGGATGGAGGGACATAGGACCCAAAATGGATTCAGAAGATGAAGGAGGAATATATATGGTTGTTTTGAGGTGATATGATGGGGGGGGATGGTGGAAAATGGTTTAGTGTTGTGATGGGAAGAGCCTATTATTCTTTTGGAGGAGGCTCATTGAGGACGCATAGAGCTTGTAACAACATTTTTGGATTGCAAGTCTTGAGAGATATATCCAAGACCTTGTGTATGCATATTTTCTTTGACATGGATGGGCTCTAAAATACCTTGTTCATGAAGACCTAAACCTTTTCCTTAATAGTTCATGATCTTGATCATTCAATCTATAGTAGGATGCTTGTTATTTTGGAAACATGATGCAAGTCCATTATCAGGTGGGGGAGGATGGGTGGTGTATATGCTTGATTCCTCTTCTATAAGAAAATCACCATGGATGAATGTGAGAGTACTGAGGGAATATACAAGTGGCATTGGGATAGCTTGGTTAGGTGGTGATGAAGCATCATGGGATGTGTTGGTGTAATTAATTATTTAATTACACTTTACATAAGTTTACTTAGGCATTATTTAATTCCTAGGTTATAGGTTGTTATCCTTATCTTGTTGAGATATCTTTTTGCTCAAGCAAATTATCTCTTGTAATTATTGTACTTTGAATATATCAATTTGCACATCTTCATGCAATATCTCTACTTTTTTGTTTTTCTCTTTGTGGAAGGTTATTTTTTGGTTTGAATTTTAGATATTGGTTTCTAACATGGTATCAGAGCCTCAATTTGCAGCCCCTTCTCAGCTTTTTTGGAGGAATACATTGTAGATCTCATTCGGGGTCCCTCAAGGGTTTCATTCCTTGAGTATATTCATGAAGCGTCTTGGATCATATCAAGTTTTTCCATTGGATTTAGAGCGCTGAAAAAGGTCAGAAATGACTTTTATTTCATTCATTTTGGACATCATTTTCTAGATCTGCGAGGGTTTCAAGCTTGGTGATTTTTCTGAGAGATCTGGGGTCACCTAATTTTTTGGGCACTTTGGGCCAAAATGAACCTCGCCATTGGTTTCGTAGTGCCCAAAAATCCCTATTTTCATATAAATTTTTTCCAATTTGGACATTATCTACTGGGGAGGCAAAATAATTTTTTCTGAGGGTCGTACGACCCACAGGCACGCTTCATGAGATTCATTTTTTGAGAAAAAAAAAAAAAAATAAAAACAAAATCAAAACACAAAAAAAATTCTATGCTACCAGTTATGGAAGATTGCACCGCCCCCATGTCACCGGGCGGCCATCGCTGCACCACCAGTGGCTTCACCTCCAGCTCCACTAGCATAAACATCCACCCCTGAGGGCTTAAATCTGCCAACGAAGTTCACATAAGGAACCGGGAGCCTCGGGCTCCCAGCCCCCGCCAGTTCGTAGCCTTAGCCCTAATCATATCAACAACTGGGGGCTCCACCCCAGAAGCTTTCCGCTACCCTTGGTCCTGCATGCAACTAGGGGCCGAATTGTTTTAGCCCTTGAGGGTTGCAGAAGGCCATATTAGGAAAATTTGGAGCATTTTTGTGAAAATAGACGTAACTTGGGAAAACGAAGGTATTTTTTTGCAAACAAGATATCATCAGAAAGCTGTTTCGATGCTCTACACAATGGTATAGGTGTAATTTTTTTGTTTTTCTTTTTTGATGTCTTTTTCAGCCTTGAAAGTCAAATGTTGTTTTCACTCTGAGAGACATATCTTTTGACTCACTTATCCATTTTTTGTGATTCAAGCAGCATCAGAAAGCTGGTTTTAGCCTTTATGCAAATATGAGGTCCTTTTTAGAATATTTTTAATTTATTTTGTGCATGCATTCATTTTTGTTTCATGCACTAGGTTTGCATTTTCACTTCTGTTTATGTAGTTTCTGCATGTTTTGCATTCTCTCTTTTTGCAATCATTGGGTATTGTAATAATGAACTGATATAAAGTTCCATTAAGGGGGGTTCTTGGATCACACTTTCATATTAGTGACAACTCGCATGAGTTTTTTTGGTTTCTTGTTGTTTCTTTTAGCATTCTTTCTTGCTTAGTTGGACACATCTTTGGTTTACATCGGTTCACACTTTAGATTGGGAGTTTATGTTTCTTGATCCACATTGGTTCAGATCCTTCTCAGTTTGAGGGCCATGTTTTTAGTTTTAATGTTCCAGAATCTTGATGGTGCTCATCTTATGGGGCAATTTTAGTTTCAGTTTGGCATCAACATCGAGAGATAGCATCTAGCTTTTATCATCATTATGGGTGGCTTCATCCTTTCATCTATCGTTGCTTACAGATTCCAGGGTTGATATAGTATGTGATTCTATTATGGTTTCTTGCAAATAGAAGTATCTTTCCTTGCTTGTTGGATTTGGGGTTCTAGTGTTGCTTCATCAAAGTTCTTCCAGTGATTCTTTGTAGCAATTCATCTCATTGAGGGGGGCTTTTTCCCACTGGGTTTTCTCTCTCTTTGCATTTGTAAATGGGTACATGATCAGGCCTTTGTTGTCGGAACTCATCTTTGCATAATAATTTGCTTCTCCCTAAGTTGCACTTATGGGGGGGTGTTGGTGTAATTAATTATTTAATTACACTTTGCATAAGTTTATTAGGCATTATTTAATTCCTAAGTTATAGGTTGTTATCCTTATCTTGCTAAGCTATTTTTTGCTCAAGAAAATTATCTCTTGTAATTATTGTGCTTCGAATATATCAATTTGCACATCTTCATGCAATCTCTCTACTTTTTTGAAAGCAAGGGTGCTCTGCAAGCTTCAAGAGAGATTGCATTGACTTAATTGAAATAATTACAAAGATCAATCCTTAAAAGGAGATCATGCAAAACCTAAAAGTAACCTTAATAGGTAGACATTTAATAATTAATATAATTATTAAATGTCACAATATGCAAACTAAAGTGAAATATTAAGAAAGGAATAAAGGTAAATTAATTAACATAATTAAGTTAAAAACTTTACTCTAACACCCCCCTTTAGATGAGCAAGATTGTAGCTACAAACATGTGTAAGAATGCAAAGGTAACTACAATGCATGAAAGCAAACAAGGGTCCCAACAACTAGGCCTGATGAGGTACCTAAATACAACCCAATCTCTATAAAGTGGAGAAATAGAGAAAACATTATGGGAAAAACTCTACTCCAAAAAGAGATGAAATACATGAAGAACGTCACTGAAGCAGAAGAAGCTACAAACAACTATCAAAAGATGATTTCTATGGTGTTGAAGAACCTCCTCTGAAGATAGGATGATTAGGATCAAGAAGACAACAATCTGCATGAGTTCCCCCAATGACACTACTCGAATCAGATGGAAAACAAAGGAAAACACCTGGAACGAAGATACAAATGGCACACGTACCAATAGTCTCAAAAACACTAATCAACTAGAATGGAATATTCCTTCCAAGGTGAAACCAAGGAAGCATTAGCATGAACAATATAATAACCCCCCATAATGTTGATTGGGAGAGCCTGACAGATCCACTGAAATGTTGTGTGACACCCTATAGTGCATGAAGGAGAAGAAACAACATCTGAAAGTGCACAAGAAAGAACCTGCAACTGAAAAAGTGGTGTGCATAACAAAGAACACATGCATAAGGCTGGAATCATATAGATCCACTATTTTCGTGGAGGGAAACTCACCGAAAAAAGGTGTGATGGAAAAAACAAATGCACTACACAACCCCCCCACGACACTTTATAATACAGTGCGAGTACAAAATATGGCACAACCTTATGTGCAAAATCCTAAAAATACATGTACAATAGTGTGGCACTTTATCTCAGTGCATTTACATAAAATAAATTGCTTAAAAATGATGCTCAAAATATCATAAAAAGACACAAGGCTGGAAATACATGGAGAACAGCCAAAAAGGAAGCATCCCATGCAAACAAGAAGTTTCCAAGAGCTAATATGTCCAGGTAATTCACTAGAGTGTGGAAATTTTTTTTGAATAAAATATACATTTAGTGAAATCTGGAAAAATTACATGGATGGAATTGAAGAGCTCTGAAATATGGTTCAAACACCGCTGAGATCGTGAAAAACGAAGAAACTGGTCAAAAGTTACGAGCTCGGGACTGAAACCAACTCCTTTGATTTAAACTGGCTGTATAATGCACCAACAGAAAAAAAAAAAGTGAGACCCACACCACTAGAAAGTTGACGGAATCAGCTTTCCGACGATATCTCATTTTCCAAAAAATGATATCGTATGCCCAAGTTACATCGTTTGAAAGAAAACAGCTCTAAAGGGGAAAAACACAGTGTTGGGTTAAATTTGACGGTCATACGGCCATCATAGTGAAAATCTAGGCCTAAATTTGATTTCCAAATGGCCATTGGCAGATTTGCACAACTGGGCTTACTACATAAAATTTTTTTTTTTTTTTAAAGTTACATATATTTTTAAAAAATATATATATAAAAACCTTTAGTAAAAACATTTTAAAGAAAATGGAGAGCCCATGGTGTGGCCTGTGGGAGCTGCCACCTGCCATGGTGGCAGGGGTGGGACCCCTGCAGTACCATCACCGTAGGAAAGAGGGGCCTAAGGGCCTGCCATAGTACAGGTGGCAAGTACCTTCGGGTACCTCTTAATTTTTTTTAAAAAATACAAACTTTTATTTTAAAAAACTGCGCTTTTTTAAAAATCTTTTCAAAATTTTTTTTTGAATGATTTAAAAAAAATTAAAAATCAAATGATTCAAAATTTAAAAAAATCACCTCGAACTACGTGCAGACGGCGAATAGGGTCGTACAGACAATTTTTTTTTGCCTCAAATGTCGACTGGACTAAATATAGGCGAGTTTACAGTCGATCTTTAGGTTTTTGGCCGCTCTAGATGCAACGGTGAGGTCTATTTGGGCTCAAAACATCCCAAAAAATAAGCACCTCTTGGATCTGGAAAAAATCCCTTTCTTCAAACCCTCACAGATTTGACAAACAAAAGCCCAATTTGACAAAACAAAGGTCAATCTTGACTATTCTGACAGCTCTGGATTCAATGGAGAGGTCTAATTTGACCTTGGATGCACTAAAAAATACCACCTCCTGGATCAAAAAAGGCAAACCCCAAACCCTTAAAGCTCCAAAAAATCTTTCAAAACATAAATAGGAAGCAGCAGGTTTGGAGCTCTGATACCATGTAGAAGTTGAGAAAGCCAACTTCACAGACCCCAAAGATCACCTGCATGCAAATAACCTGTCATAGAAAGGAAGAGATGGAGACAAGAAAGAAAGGGCACTCTGCAATATCTTGCTGAGCTATCTTTTTGTTCAAGCAAATTATCTCTTGTAATTATTGTACTTTGAATATATCAATTTGCACATCTTCATGCAATCTCTTTTCTTTTTTCTTTTTCTCTTTGTGGAAGGTTATTTTATGGTTTGCATTTTAGATCTTGGTTTCTAATAGGATGGAGATGACAAGATGGCAGCATCTTGATCAGGAGGAGTGAGTGGTAAGGGAGCGGGAGAGGGAATAAGTGATATGGTAGGATCTAGATTTGTGGCAGTGGGTGATAAGGGCTCATGAGATGGATTGGTTGGATCTTGAGTGTCAAGGGGATCACAGGATGGAATGGATGGGGGACTATGATCTTGAGGTGGACTATATGGGATGGTATGATCTTGATGGGGAGAAGGGGATATGTTGGTATGCTTTAGATCAAGCTCTTGGCATGACTCATCTTGTATGGGTGGCATGATGATGGAGTGTTGGAGGGACTCCTCAAGTGGGGGAGATGGAAGGATGGAGGATTCATGAAGTTCATAGGAATGGATATTGGTGATACTAGGAGGGGGAGGAGTGGATTGGACTTGGGTATCTTCAATGCATTGGGTGGATCTAGGAGTAGGAGTGGATTGGGTTTGGTTATCTTTGATGGGTTTGGTGGCTCTTGGAGCAGGAGATGGGGGTTCAGTAGATTCGGGGGGTTTGATGGTTTCAACAGTTTGGTTGGTGCTAGTAATGATAGGTGTGGGATGGAGAAGGGTCTCATCACTAGGGACCATAGATGGAGGAGTGGGGTAGTGGGGTTCCACAACTTCAAGATGTGGAGTTTTGGATGTATTATTTTTCATGAGTCCTTGGAGGACTTCTCGAGTGAGAAACTTACATATTATGGGCTTAGCTAGGGTGATGGGAATAGATGAAGGATTATGGGTTCATGGAGGATTAGGAGAAGCGAACATGGATGGTAGATTAGGACAAGAGGATGTGGGTGGTGGATTGTAGTAGGAGTATTGGGATAGTAGATTAGGATGGGAAGAATGGGATGATGGATTAGGATAGGAGGATGTAGATGTTGTATTAAGATAGGAATATTGAGACAGTGGATTAAAGTGGGAAGATGTGGAGATTGGATTAGGACAAGAGGATGCGGGTGGTGAATTGTAGTAGGAGTATTGGGATAGCAGATTAGGATGGGAATATTGGGATGATGGATTAGGATAGGATGATGCAAATGTTGTATTAAGATAGGAATATTGAGATAGTGGATTAAAGTGGGAAGATGTGGAGGTTGGATTAGGACAAGAGGATGTAGGTGGTGGATTGTAGTAAGGGTATTGGGATATAAAATTAGGATGGGAAGATTGGGATGGTGGATTAGGATAGGAGGACATGGATGTTGGACAAGAGAAAGATGTAGATGAAGGATATGATGAATATGTAGAGGGGGAAGACACTGGATATCCCTTGTCAAAGGTAGCATAAGGAGTGCTAGTAGGTGTGGGCGAAGACATGATGGAATTGCTTCGGTGAGTGATTGGATTTTGGATGACACTTGGGGAAATCTTGATATAAATGATAGCATCAAGGGGATCTATATCATACTCATCTTGATCAACAAGACTTTTGTTATCATCATCAATGTAATTGGGATTTCCCTTGACTACTATTTTTGGTTGCATTGGTGAAGGATAAGGATTCATGATGTTGGATGGGATGGATATGGATTGAAGGTATGGGAATAGATGATTAGAAGGAAAGAAGAGATGATGAAAAGATAAAGAGGATGGGTTAGAAGAAGATGGATGAAGGGATCTTAAGACTTGTTTTGATATCAGAAGATCTTGGATGCAGATGGATTAAAGCTCAAATTGGGATTGGATTAAATCTTAGATTAGGATGATTGGAGGATGCGATGGTATTGATTCTAAACCAAGTTCAGGGGTTTAACTAGATGATGTAAGGTGATGACAATCGTATTTTGCCATATTTGGCAGATTTCAATAATTGTCAGATTTTGCCATTTTAGGTAATTTCACATGCATATCTTTGAGAGTCCATTTTTTTCCAAAAAATTCCAAAAACTAAGGTAGGACAGATTTCCAACTAACATCCTAAATTTGAAACATGAGTTTCAAGTTACTAACAAAAACCACTTTCAAAAAGCTAGAAAAAAACACTAAATTTCCATTTTGAGGGTCAAGATGAAAGTTTCAAGCCTCAAAAAAGTGCCAAAATGGGAGCCAACTGACTCAAGGTGGTTGGGAATCCACATGCCAGCTCATAACAAATCCACTCATAAAATTTCATCCCAAACAAACATATGAGTCAAAATTTATGATCTCCGGAAGTCTCTGCTACATCAAAACCCCTAAAACAAAGTCTAGGTGATTGGGCTCGATTAATCGATGGTGAATATGTGATATAGGGATTTCCTAAGATGCACTTATATGATTTGATCGATGAAACAATGACTTTAGATGGATGAAAATGATAATTACAAGACGAATGGTGGGTTGTTTTGAACAAACTCGCCTATGCTTGGAAGCAAATTCACCTGTTTTAGGGAGGAAAATTTGCCCAAACTTCAGATGGGACTAGGGAAAGGAAAATTTGATGAGAAAAATCACCCAAAATTTAGATGGCATAGGAAACAAGAAAATTTGAAAGGAAAATTTTCCTATCTAGGGATTAAATTTTCCCAAAACTGGATTAGTACAAGAAACAGGTGAATTTGATGAGCAAATTTTCCTATCTAGGAGATCAAATTCACCCCTATCTGGTCTGGCACAAGAAACAAGAAAATTTTCCAAGCCAAGAAAATTTTCCCAAAACTCAGGTAGTACCAAAAACAAGCGAATTTGCAAGGAAAATTTTCCTAGTTGAAAACAAATTTACCCAAACTGCTAGCAGGATGGCCCAAACCCTAGAAAATGGGAAAATTTGACTTTTAGGATCGTCTAATGGAGTGACAAACATGCCTATTTCTTGAATGGTGCAGACGGGGAATGACTTCGCCTAAAAACATGATTGATTGTTCGACAAACATATTCACCTAAATGTTGAAATGGACGGACGAAAGACTCAGACAGGAATCAAAATCACCCCTACAAAGAGAAAATTCACCCAAGAATGTGGAAAATTTTCCTGTCCCAAGAGAACAGGCAAATTTGATGGGAAAATAGACAGATTGACTGACTTCCTCAGACTGACAGCAGGTTCGCGCCTAAAGGGGGAAAATTTGCCTATTTAGTGAAAATGGGTGAATTTGATGGAGGATGACTGACAAGATGATATGGAATAAAACCAAGATTGCTCCTAAAGAGGGAAAATTTTCCTGTTTTGTGAAAACAAGAAAATTCGACAGAAAAAAACTAATAGAATCACCTAAGGGATGGATAGACTCGCCTATTCCAAGGAACTAGCGAAAACAAGATTGCTTGAGAAAGTGACCCACAAGAGAATTCACCTCTAAGAAAGACGAATTCTCCCAAATGGATGACCAAAACTAGACCAAGATGTAGAACAACTAACTATGGCAAAGGACGAGAAGCACGAAAAAAGGTAGACAGAAGGCTAGGCTGACTCAACTGAAAATGAAAAGCACTAGTATCGCACAAAGAAGACACACTAGGTAGCATGATCCTAGAATTAGTGATATGGGTTTACAAAATTGATGTAGGCCCACCACCTTGAGCGAACAACCCAAGGTTAATACTCCGTGATACCGGGGTGGTTCTCTGGACCGCCCTTTCTCACGAAGGTGGATAGCTAGCATTCTAGTGGCACAGGGTCATCAACAGATGCCACGGGCTCACCTTCACACTCACTCGAGGACTATCATAGTCCACCATGAGGATTTCTATCTCAACCCAAGGGAGTACGTGGTGAGTAACTTTGGGGTACGGTGCGCATCCCCTACACTACACCAAGTCGCAGCTAAAACACGGGTCTCTATCAAGGTTGAACAAGGATATCTTGTGAGTCCCCGATATATGCATGGTATGTGGGGCACAACTATGAACACCAGCCTGTCAGAAGCATGAGTCAGGAGTCCTAGCAAGGTACTGGAAACTCGAACCAACTCTTCACGTCTTATCTAGGTATCACCTTAGCTTCGACGCTCTGCCAAACATGATGTGACTGTATTGAGGTACAACTTTCACTCTCCCCCCTTTATATACCATGTCGGTAACACATGGTTGGAATCATCCCCTATGTGATGAAATCCCAGGCAGGTCTTGCTAAAGGAAGAAGATACTAGACATTTTTGGTTGGTTCTGTTGTTTATGATTCTACAAAGCAGGGTGGGATTGATGCTCTCCGCAGAGTGTTTCAGGACGATCAGATTTCTGGATATTGGATTCCATGGTGTGAGATGGTGGATGCTTATGCTAGCCTTCATTTTTGGCCGGTTTCATTGGAGCGTTCCTTTGCCTTGATCACAGGTCAAAGAGACTTTATGTTGGTTGGGGCCGCGTGCTTGAGAGCATGATTGTTCATGGGACGAGATATGCTTGCGGCATGTGTATGCTTGCCCATTTGTATCATGATTTTTGTTCAATAGTTTACCTTCGAGGTCAAAGTTTGTCATCTGGAGCTACATTACTATAGGTATGGGCATGGGAGCACATAGCTATCACGCGTCCAGTACCAATGAGATAGAGACCAACTATGAGATCATATGTGTATAGATATGTAGGTCACCTTACTTAGTATAGACTGGGTAAGTTAGAGCACTGGAGGAGAGTGATTGATGATATAGAGTCCTTGACATGGCATCCCTACCTAGATTGCGAGCATTGGGATGAGGATGATATTTAGACACCTTTTCTCTATCAGTTGATGTTATTGATTGGTCAAACTTGTTGGGTGTCAGAGAGATTTTTGATCAGACGAGTGTATAGACAGTATGGTTTGGTTTAGGGTATGCCCCAGGGTGTTGCTCATTATGCCCGTTGTCAGTTAGATTCTACAGAGTGGGGGCCTATTTTGACATATGATGCTATTGTTCAGGAGTATCTATCTTTGCAGCCGTTAGAATGGGATATTTGTCCAGACATTGTTGAGCCACTTGTGATAGCAGATTATGTTGAGTATTTGGCTTTGCATCCTTTCCCACACATTACCATTCCTGATGAGCCTTCTCCACTACCTATAGAGGAGGATATTGTTGTGGCACATGGTCGTAGGTGGAGGAGAGAGGAGGTTGGTCAGGTTGAGGTGGAGGATGTTGATGTGGAGGAGGGTATTGGAGATGAGGAGGATGTCGGTGAGGAGGAGGGTAGTGGTGATGAGAGTAGTGGATATGATTATGGTTTCGTTAATGGAGATGATGCATGTGGGTTGGGTCCTACTTTAGATTTTCCTAAGCATACACTGCCTCGTAAGAAGCAGGCATTGGGAGATGTTACAGATTAGTTGTAGATTGTGAGCCTTCAAGTGTAGTTAGAGACCGTACAAGAGCAACTTGTTCAAGCTCAGGGTTTATTAGCACAAACTCAGGCTTATATGTAGGCACAAGCCCAGTCACACAAAGATGCTTTAGCATTAGTGCAGGCTCAGTTGGCTATGGTGTAGTCATAGATTACAGCATTGACAACTAAGATGGATGCTGCTAGGCAGACTGTAGGGGTAGCCCATGCTTAGATTGCATCCTTGACAGCTGAGACAGATGTCGCTAGATTTATAGTAGAGGGTGCTTAGGCTACAATTGAGAGATTACAGAGATTGGAAGATGGTACCTCTTTAGAAGATTATATGTGAGAGGTTTCCTGTATTGGTGGGGAGGTGGAGTACTATAGAGGGAAATATTATGATGTCGTCCCTTTTGAGTAGAGAGTGAGCTACAGGAAGTCCCGATCTGGCAGGACTCATTCTAGGACTATTAGTGCGGGTGTGACATAGCCTCTCTAGAGAGATCCCAAAGATCCTGGTACATTTGGTGGTGGTAGAGGGACCAGTCCTATGATGCTTGCACCGTCTGGAGCCAACAGCACTTAGTTTACATGATGTGATTCCTCTGTTGTATTTTGAGATGATGATGTACATTCTGATTACAACCATTTTTTGATGTTATATCTCTCTTCATTTTACACATCATTGTATACTTGACATTTATGATTTTGAGATTTATATGATAGCAACGGACCTTATTGATCTATGATGTGTTCTATATGATTTTATGATGGATGCATTTTCTTTATATGTTCTATATGCTATATGATAATCCTTTATTTTATGATGCTATGGATGTAGTTTAAATAATATGATGATATGCTATGAGTTTCATTTATGATGTGCAAAATGATGATGTATGGATGTATGATGTATAGTTGTATGATGTATGGATGATGTATATGATAATGTTCCTTTTATGCATGATTATGAATATGACGTCTTAAATGATATGTTAAATGAACTATGAACTATGATATAATAAATAGATGAAAAATGATGTATGATAAATGATATGTTAAATGGACTATGATATATGATATAATAAATGGATGAAAAATGATGTATGATAAATGATTTGTTAAATGGACTATGATATATGATATAATTGATGGATGAATGAAAATGCAATGATATAGATTTATTTTTGAGATTTTCTTATGCAAATTTATCTAATATGAGAAAAAAAATATGATATGATCAATGCAAAATTTATTTGATTCAAATGCATGAATGATGAAATGATAATTAAATGCTTTCTAAAAATGATGATGCAACTACATGATCATGATGATGTTTTCATTAACGTCAGGTATACTCAATCTATTAATGAGAAAGGATAACATCATTATTGAATGATTCACCAATTTTGTTACAAAATACTCTACAAATGTAACACTATTATGAATGCAATCTATTTTACCATGCAAATCTATATGCAAATATTGGCATTTTAACAATACTTTTGTGCTTTGTATCATCATAGAGCTTTAAAAATGTTGAAAGTGAGTACAAGTATCAGTGGTATAATTTAGACCATAATGACTCAAGTACTACTTCCATGATTTTTTTATATTGCAAGTGAATACAAGCATGTAGGTATAACTAAACCAAGATAACCTGAGCATTTCTTGCATAAAATAAACAAAAATTAACCACTTTCCTATGTGAATTGGAATGTCATCCATGATACTTTGTAGAGCACTTCCCGCGACAATTCACACAGTAATTATGATTAATTCACAAACAACAGACAAAGAAAATAACATTTTCCTTCCTTGCTTCTCTAGTTCAATAAATCATCTAGTTGCTCCAAAGAAATGATAATAATGATCAAAGTACAACATATCCAACCTTTTCTTAAAGTATTTCAATCATTATTTAGATAAGATCACCCATCTTGATTTTATGATGTTTTTGTAGTTTTTGAGATTTTGACCAAAGACCTAATCCAAAGACCTATCCTAGGGGCCTTGGGGGTTGATAAAAGATTAGCCTTGCCTACATTATACATGTAGTTCGACTGACAAAAACTCATGTTTTTGACTTTTTGAGACTGACCTTTTGACTTGTTTTTGGATTTTTCGTTGTGATATGGATGTTCAATGTGTTTCTGATGGCGATTGATGTTCATTGTTGGGTTGTGTTTTTTATTGTTGTTTTTGTTGTGTTTTTCCATTTGATTAAGCTCTATGTTTATTGCCCCTAGTAAGGTTGAGATGTTGCCCCCAAGCTAGGGTGAGACATGACCACTTGATATGATATGATATGATATGATAATGGATGTATAAATGATGGTGAAAGTAATGACCTTGACATGTGTCCAAATAGATGGGAAAACTAGTTTAAATTACAAATAGTGCCTATTTCTAGGTTTTCACTGTATGTTTTTATTATACTTTTTTAGTCTTTTTAATTTTTTGTATTTTTTTTCTATCACCAAGAGGCCTGTTTCCCAGGTTTTCATCAAGGTAACTATTTTCAGAAACTATTTCGTGCACTAGGTGATTTAGGTATAGAAATTTTTGAGATGGATACTATTGATTGGTTTATCAAATAGATCCCCTTCAGGTGAAGACAATTTATATGCTCCTAATCAGTAAACTAATATAATGACAAAGGGACCTAGCCATTTAGGTTCAAACTTCCCTTTCCTTTCCCTTTCCTACTAATTTCTAGGGTTTTCCTTTAGGACCAAGTCTCCAACTTGAAAGACTCTAGGTTTTACCCTGTGATTATAGCTCCTTGACATTCTTTATTGGTATGCCTTCAAATTATTTGTAGCTTTTTGATGATGTTCATCCAACAATTCTAGTTCCTGTAGTCTAGAGACTCTATAATCCTCATCTGTAATGATACCCTTTAGTGAGATTCAAAGTGATGGTATTTCTACCTCGATGGGTAATATAGCCTCTGATCCATATACCAAGGCATATGGTGTTACTCTTGTTGGCATTTTGATGTTGGTTCTATAGGCCCATAATGCAGGATTGAGTTGAACATGCCAATCACATCCAACATCGTTAACCATTTTATTTAGTATTTTCATAATTGTCTTGTTTGAGGCCTCTGCTTGGCCATTTCCTTGAGGATAGTATGGTGTTGAGAAACGATGTTGGATATGAAATATTTCACATAATTCCTAGACATCTTGGTTCTTAAAAAGCCTACCATTGTCTGTTACAATGGATTGAGGTACACCATACCGACAAATTAGGTAGTTGAGTATGAAAGATGAAATCTATTTGCCAGTGACAGTTATTAAAGGTACCTCTTCTATCCATTTTGTAAAGTACTCTATTGTTGTGATGATGAACTTGTGTCCATTGGATGAAGATGGATTTATTTTTCCTATCAGGTCCAATCCCCACTGACAAAAGGGCCATGTTGATGTGAAGGGTTGCAACTCCTGTGATGGTGCATGGATTAGATTACCATGAATCTACCATTTCTAACACTTTTTAACAAATTGATAAGACTCCTCCATATTTGACTAGTAATATCCTAAACGAAGGAGTTTCTTAGCTAGGGTTATCCCACTTGAATTGGTTCCACAAATACCTTCATGGACTTCACATAAGGACACTTTAGATTCATGATGTTCTAGACACTAAAGAAGAGTACCATCTAGACCTCGACGGTATATGATGTCAGCAATCAATGATGTCACGTGGATTGACGGATAAAGTTATGCTTTTGGTTTCTAGAAAGATCAGGAGGAAGGACATTATCCTTGAGGTAAGTATAGATCTCTTCATAGAGTGAGGTTTGAATATCGATTATTTGGCATATGGTCTGTGAATTAGGATTGTCGTGGGTAGGGTTGGATACTTGTTCCACTATAAACTCATAACGACCTTGCTTTTATGGTAATTGCAAGATGGAAGCAATTGTCACCATGACATCCATAGCTTTGTTCTCTGCCCTTGGTATTTTCTCGAACTTGATGTCAATGAAGTACTTTTTAAGATCATCTATCATTTTCTTATATGGCATGATTTTTTCATCCTTTGTTTGATACTCACCATTTACTTGATAGATGACAAGCTACGAGTCCCCATACACTTGTATTTATGTGATGTTCCATTCAATAGCCACTTTGATGTTGATAATCAATGCCTCATACTTAGCCACATTATTGGTATATGGAAACATTAGTCTATATGACCTTGGGATGGTTTGTCCCTGTGGTGTAACAAATATAATTCCCACACTAGACCCTCTTTGTGTGTATGATCCATCAAAATAAAGTCTCCATTGTTGTTTGGTAATATTGAGAATGTCTGCATCCAGAAATTCAATGTTCATTGGATGATTATCCTGTAACGGAGCTTCAACTAATTGATCAACTATCACCTATCCTTTGATGGCTTTCTAGTCTACATACTAGATGTCAAACTCACTTAAGATAATGACCCATTTTGCTAGTCTCCTTGTTAGAGCTACTTTGCTGAGTAGATATTTTAATGGGTCTATTTTTGCAATGACTTAGACTGTATGAGCCAACATGTAGTGTTGCAATTGCTGGATTGCAAATACCACTACCAAACAAGGTTTTTCTATGAATGTGTAATTTATTTCACAACCGTTAAGAGTCCTGCTAATTAGTAAATAGCTTGTTCCCTTCCCTCAAAATATTCTTGTGCTAAGAGAGATCCTAAAGAAATTCTATTGTTGCGATATAGAGTAACAATGGTTTCTTTGTTGCAAGTGGCATGAGTATTGGAGGCGACATCAAATATTTCTTTATCTAGTTAAAAGTTGTTTCACATTGATGATCCCACTTTAATGAAACATTCTTATGAAGTAGATGATTAAATGGGTGACTTTTGTCTGCCAGTTGGGAGATAAATCCCCTAATGGATTGTAACTTTCCTTGTAGGGACCGTAATTGACTAATGTTTTTAGGTGGCGACATCTCCATTATTGCTTTGACCTTCACCAGATCCACTTCAATTCCTTCCTCTAACACTATGTAACCAAGGAGATTTGTTGATGTTACCTTGAACACACATTTCTTTGGGTTCAATCTGACATTAAACTTTTCCAATCCAGTAAAGATTTTGTCAAGGATTTCCAGATGTCCTTCTTTGGTGTATGATTTTGCTAAGATGTCATCCAAATAATCTTCCATGAAAGTATGCATCATATCATGAAAATTAGTGGTCATCGCCCATTGATATGTTGCACCTGCATTTTTCAACCCGAAGGGCATGAAATTCCAAAAGAATGTACCCCAAGGACAAGTGAATGTTGTCTTTTCCTAATCTCCAGGTGCTATTTTTATTTGGTTATACCCTGAGAAGCCATCCATTAAAGACAACATGGCATGTCTCATTATTAAATTGACAACGATTTCAATGTTTGGTGAAGGAAAATCATCCTTTGGACATGCCTTGTTTAGATCTCTAAAATCTGTGCATATTCTGATGCTATTATTAGGTTTAGATAGAGGCACAATATTTGACATCCATTCTGCATAATCGATGGACTGAATAAATCCTACATCCAACAACTTCTTCAACTCATCTTTTACCATCAAGGCGATGTGGGGATGCATTTTTCCCAATTTTTGCTTGACTAGTTTGATTCCGGTTGGTAGAGATAGATGATGCATTAGGAGATCCAAATCCAATCTTGGCATGTCAGAATAAGACGAAGAAAAATTGATATGTTTCTCTTCAAAGAATTTGGTGAATGTGGGCTTTTCCTGTTCTATCATAGATGTTTCCAGATGTAGAATCTTTTCCTTTTTAGTTGTTCCCAGATTTATAAACTGTGTTGTGTCTACTACTACTGATGATCTGTCATGGTAATGCTCTAGAAGATTTTCAAATCTTCCATCATTTAGTGCCTCAAAAAGGTTTTCACTGTTAGATACATTCTTTATTTTTTCTTTTTCAAGATCTAATGCTGCATCAGAAAGGTTTTCACTATTAGATCTATTTTTCCTGTTGTCATTTTTGCAACTGGGAGATTTGGAATCCTCCTATTTTGAAGTATCATTATGGGTATTATGGATAGAACTTGTATCTTTTTTTTCACTGCAAAGATATTTTATGATGGCATCATCATTTGAAAAGACTGGTATGTGAATAGGTTCGGTGGGTTCCCAATCAATAAGTTCAAGATGCCTCAAGGGTAATAAGTCATCAGGTTGAATAAGGTTGATGGTTGTAAGTGTTCTGATGGCCAAGTGGTCAAAGTTGCCAATAGGAAGGTCGAGGTCTATAATAGTACTCACCTCCAAGTCATCTGTCTCACTCGATGTCTGTTTGTCCTCACTTGAATCATCAATATTTGTTGATCCCATTACAAATGGTCTATTTCCTAAACTTTTTCCCTCCTCTCATAAGGGTGTATATGGATTACATCAATTTGTTTGTTAGTGTATGATGTGTTAGATAAATGATCCCATTCATACTCATTGGAATGTATGTCTGAACCATCTCTCATTTGAAGAATCCTTTCTACCACTCTCTGAGTTCTTCCTTTGATTCCCCTGTATAGCCTAATCATGTTTTGTCTTTAGGCTACAATGTTAGGGGTTGAATAGGTTCTATAATACCATCCTTTCTCTTTCCAATTGGTCCTTGGCCTTCATAGCCCATTTTTACTAAGATAGCCTTCCCTTTTCCATATTGATCTGTTTTAATGTTGATACTTTCTGATGTTGAGGCTTCTTCATCCTTGTATAGCCAATTGAGAATGGCTTTGTCTTCTGATTCATCCTCGAGGGTACCTACTTTTACAAATCTTTCATTCAAAGTTATGATAGGTTGTGATGAACATGGTGTGTTTGATGTGGGCTTTCCATATGATTTTGGTGATGGTAGCAATTGTGATAGACACAAAGATTGCTCAAGGGAATATTCTCCTAAGATTTTTTCCTTCAACTAGATCTTGTCTAAAAATTGTTGTTATAGATCATTCATGGGACCTTTATTGTTTGATAAAGTTGAGTCAGCAACAATTTTTTCCTTTTCCTGGTCCTTCTCAACCCATTTGGATATAAAATTGGGTTTCCTTTCACCATTGGATGAAGTGGAAGTGTTGACTTCTTTGTTGTGGGATACTAGAGTGTCTTGATTTGATTTTAACATGTTGCAATTATGTGGATTATTGTTGTCAACGGATATAGTGACCTCTTGTCCATTGACCAAAAATTTCAAATATTGATGATATGTCGAAGGAACTGCTTGCATTTCATGGATTCATGGACAACCCAATAGTATGTTATATGTTAGCTCCTTGTCTAACACTTCGCATGCTATGTTTTTGACAATCGGTCCTACTTGAATTGGTAATACAATCATCCATTTGGAAGACATTTCCTCTTCATCATATGATTTTCTTGTTATCTTCCTTCTGGCATCAATGACATTGTCGAAATAGCCTAGTGCATGAATTAGTTTTAAAGTACAAATATTTAATCCAGATCCACCATCTATTAAGACACACTTGACATGGTGTTTATGGATTAAAACCTCTATATGTAAGGCCACATTATGTGGGTGATTTAGTGACACATCATCTTGTTTAGAGAGTGACAGACAATGAGGTGTGGTCAGATGTCCCACCATAGCTTGAAATTGATAGACATCCAAATTATTGGGTACCGTAGTAGCCACTAGAGCATGTTCCAGAACTTCTTTATGTGATGGTGAAATTTTGAGAAGTTCTAGTATGGATATCTGTGCGGGTATCTTTTGTAATTGATCCACAATGTTGTATTGATGTAAAGGGGGGTTAGCATTTTTAGATGAAAGTCCTTTTAGTATCACTTTGGACTGCCCCCTTGTTGTTACATTAACTAGTTGATGGTCTTGCGTTTCCCTGATATTTAGGACATTGATTTGATTGTCAGATGTGTTTGTGCTTGGTATCATACTTAGGGATTCGATGTCATTGATGGTTATTTCATCTATTTGATTATCAATGTCATTATTTTTCTCAACCTCAGAAATGCAAAGAATGGTGGTGTCATAGAGATAGTTTATACTTTTTCCTTTACCGTTTGAAGAAGATTCTCCTTTTTCGTAATTGGGTAATGGATTTGTAAACACACTATGATTGTTATTTGTTTGATATCCTTCGACAAAAACCTTCTTTGCTTCGATCAAGTCTTGTATCAAATGTTTTAATTGCATATAGTCATTTGTTTTATGCCCTTACTTTTGTGAAATTTGCAATAATCAATATCGTTCCACCAAGATGATTTCACCTTTGGCTCCCAATTTCATGATTTGGGTAGAGTAATAAGTCTATTTGCAATGAGCTCTCTCATTGTTGATTCCAAAGTTTGTCCTAATGGGGTAAATGTCCATCGATTGGATTTTCTTTGATATGACGGTCAAGATTCTCCATTGTTTGTGTTATTGTTCTGAGTGGTACCTTGATTGTTGGTTTGGTTGTCATTTTGATTTTTTTTAATAGTTGTTGTTAAATTGAATACTGGTTTTGTACTTTGCATGTCAGTTGTAGCATCATTATTTCCAGTATTTCTATTTTTTTGCCAAAATTTAGGCTTTTCATTGTTTCCATAGTGATTTGAGAAATTTGCATTGTTTGATGTATCATTGAAATGTTTATTCACTCCTCTTTTGACTAAAGATTCTTCAATTTTAAGCCTCTTCTCAATCACCTTTTCAAATGTTGGGGGGCATTGCAGTTCTAGTCCATAGCTCATTTCACCATTTAAGTTGTCAATAAATAATTCAATATTTTCCTCTTTAGGTATAGATCAAGGATATCTAGCGAACAACTTTCTCCAGTGTTGTAAGAATGATAGGAATGTATCACCCTTCTTTTGTTTCATGTTATACAAATTCCTTATGGTTATGTCATGTGTAATGTTGTGTTAGCTCTAAAAAATGCAAGCAGAAAACCTCAAGAGGTTGCCAATCTCTTGGTACATTTTAGGGTAACAGACAAGGTCAAATGAATTAAGCCTTCTACTCTTCAGGTGCTGCTAAACCTAGGCTGGTGTACCTATCCGAATGAAGAAGACTTGACTAATGCTTATCCTTCTTGTAGTAATTTTTCCACAATGGAAGATGGAGGTGAACAAATGAAATCAAGCTTGGTACAAAATGTATAGCAATACTTAAAGCTAAATCCTAATATGTTCAGTTAACAAATGTAAAGAAAATGAATGAATCTAAATGATGAAATTGCAGAGACTAGTGCCTTATTGGGTATGCAGAGTCAAATGAAACAGAAGTGGGCAACTTATTATGTCAGAAACTCAAATTGTCAGCATATGTTCTATTTATAACTTGTATAAACATGCAAGACTGTGACTACTAAGCTCTACTTTAATAATCCAAATGAATATCCCTAATTACTATGATCAACCAAAAGGATTTAATCTCACCTTGAAAGAACCAATCAATCAATCACACATATACAACAAATGTGCACTGATAAACTGAAAATAAACTTGTTATATCAATTTAAACAACCAGAAAGAATCAACTTGGAGACAGCTTAGCAATACTTTCCAATAAACTCAACAGACAATTGATAGTAGAAATAAACTGCCACAACAACTGATTTTCATTGAAATCGCCATTTGAAAACATGCATCATAGTCTCTGATATGAGAACTTTATTTTATTGTATCCATTCCTAATCTACCTACTGTATCTCCTCTAAAATTTGATTCTCATTTACAATTAGGAATGCACATTTATACACTAGCATCAGGAAACACATTTCTTTGAGATCCATGTCAGCCTACCATTGTACTCAGGTAAATCTCATGTCGGCCAGCTGTTACAATCGGGCATTCACATGTCGGCCACAGTATTTGAGTTTTAATTAACACTTGCTAGCAATTCACCAAGACATCCCTGATGGTCATACCGATCACAATGTTGCATCGATAGTCATCCTTTGGTTCCTTGTGTTTCGCTGTGACTTTCTATTGTCAAGGAGATATCATATTGATTACCTTATGTCATGTCGAGAGTCTTCATCCATCTTGTGTGTCACTTAGACAAAAGCATATTCTCATCGAGATGTATTTTTTTTGTTTCATTCGCTTTCACTGAGACAATTCATAATCGAGGAGAGGTCCCAAAGAATCCATTGAGTCATACCGAAACATCCTATGACACCTTCATTTTGCTGAGACAATACCAATCTCTCACTGAAAACCATGCATTAGACTTTGTCGGAAAGACTTGACGGGTTCGCTGAGACTCTACATCGAAGCTCACGAGTCTTACCAAAATGTGTTTCATTATCAACAGTTGGAAAGACACAACAACCTCGCCATCACCTCACCCCGAATATGATTTGTTTTCTCGAAGTGCATGCTTGGACCCCAATAGTCAGTGAGACAAAAATGATTCGCTATGACATTACTCCGAAGACCCTTGGTTTGGTAGAAACAAGTCCATGCGCACATGGTTAGCAAGACATATACCTTTTCGCCATGACCTCACTTCGATGAAAAATTTTCTCACTGAAAATTTCTTTCTTGTGCCAGTCGGTGAGACATAATGAGTTCGGTAAGAGTTCACATCGAGGACCAATCTCATGCCGATATGTTGTTTAATGTGCTAGTCGCTGAGATATAATGCAATCGGTAAGACCTCATTCCGATGGTGACCCTCCTGCCGATATGAATCATCCTCTGTTGCCAAAACCATGAAGAAGTCCTGCCGAACGGTGCCTGTAAGTGAAATCCAATCGATGTGACACCAAAAACATCTTGCCAATAGGCAACATAGATGTATATCAGCAGAAAATGCAAAATGGATTGGGGAGACCCTAGTATTCTCATGCCAGTATAGACCATGATGTGAATTATTCAAGACTCAATGGAATTTATGGGGCTATATGGGAAAAATATGGATAAAAATATCATGAAGAGAGGAAAATGCGCTCAAGGTAGGACTCATTTGGAAAATGCATGGGTATGGACAACATGAAAAATCATCAGAATTTTATAGTTCCAACATGTTGAAAGAGAATTGTGTGATAAATTTGTTAACCAGTTCTTCACAGGATCGAATCCCTGGTTGTAATTTGGAGAACCATTCCATACATTATGCTCCTAAACTCCTAGGAAACAACCTCATTAGGTAAATATCCTCTTGTGCAAACTTGAGGCTCATTGTTCTGAATTCCCTTACATGGTCAATCAGATCTATTTTTACATTATACTTGTCATATTTGGGAAACTCGCAATGCCTAGGGAAGGGCATCATATCTACACTCAGATGAAAGGGATAAGGACAAATGTCCTATAATGAATGCCTTTTTGTGGTTCCCTTTTGCATATCTTGAATTTGTTGTTGGAGATCTTGCATTTGAGCTATTAAAGCAACCACTTGATTTGTGTCTTGCATGTTGTGTGGTCTTGATTCATTTGTTCTAGGTGTTTCCTTCAATCGATTTATGTCAAAATCCTTTGGGAGTTTGGCACCTAATTCTGTTAACATTAAGAGATATTTTTCCATGTCTTGTTCTAGGACATTTTCCATGAATTTATGAAAATTTGGATCATGTTAGACGTGTTGTATATCCTCTTGCATTATTTCATTGGTATCATGTTGTTGGAATCGGTAAAAGGGGTTTTCTTCAGTCATTATGTTTGGAGTTTCAATTTCTTTTTCTTTGAGTTTTTTGTTTTTGCAACCTTATCAAGATTGGCATACAAGTCTTGGTTGTTTTCACTAAAATTGGATCTTTTGTGTTTGGATTAGTGTTAATTTGATTTTAACAAAGTAAAATAGAATGATATATTTTATTGATGAGACTAAGTTGAAAATATGATTACTGAGTCTTGTTTCATGATGGTAGGATTTCAAAATCCTGATTAGGAAACTTGACTCAATAATCTAGATTTGTTTTGATAATTGGACACTTTGTATTTTGCAATATCTGGGTTTATGTTTGAAAATAATTTTACTTGTAAGAACCTACTTTGTTTCAGGTTTTTAGGACACTGTCTGGACTATGAAATGTTTCTAACTAGTAAAAACCTGAGTTTTATGATGTCCGTAGTCTGACAGATGTTTCTAACAGCTCTATGTTTTCCTATCCTATGGATGCACTATTACAAAGGGTAGAAGTTCTAAAATAGACACTGTATGTGCTAAAAGATCTGGTAAAAGTACTGTTAAACAGTTCAAATGTGCTAAAACAGATTGTGTAAGTGCTAAAGTATCTGGTATTTCTATCACTGGTAAATTTTTTTGACAAACTATAGATGTGCTATGATTTTTGTCAGATGCATTGGAACAGACTGTGTAAGTGCTAAAACAAACACTGTATGCGCTAACAGATAGGGTGTATGTGCTAAGACAAATCATAAATGTGCTAAAGTTTCTAATTTTTCTGACACTGATGACAGACTATAGATGTGCTAAAACAATGGGTAGAAGTGCTAAAACAGACTGCAGATGCGTTGTTTTAGGATTTATCAGAGTTCGCTTGGTTTTTCTCAATGGATGGACTAATTTTCATATAAAATTTGAGGTATTTAGACAAAGTATTTTTTGCTGATAAATTTCCTGATTCTGATAGCAAGCCTAATGTTTCAAAAATGTTTCCTCTATTGTATGAATTTATCTAGCCTGTTAGAATACTCTATCATTGGTTGTGGAATGGAAGATGAACAAATATGTTGACTACGATTAGGTTGTTGTGAAAGAGCTCTTCTTTGGAAATAGGCTTGTGAATATAAGGGCTTTAAGGAATAATCATCTATGTATCCCCTAGCAAAATCGTGAAACCTATGGATGAAAGTTCTATGTTGAAGCAAGATTTTTCTACTTTGATATAAGAAACGTCTTTTTTTAAAAGGTTTTGTAACCAAGTTGTTTTTTTGGTCTCTTGCTCTTGTTTTGAGGGATTTCTTGACAAAATTTGTGGATTTCCAATCCCTAATCATAAATTTCACTATTTGATTTTGTTTTTTTGACTCTGTGTTTTTTTTTGGATGATCTTTATCTGATTTAATGATTCAAAGAAACAACAACAAATTTGTAAAAAAATGTTTTTAAGTACTAAGATCTAAACAGTGAGTGTATGTTCAAGGATCAAATAAATCCTTCTTGATTTCCATAGGTTTATTAATAAAAAGACACTTCAGAAAAACTCACTCTTAAGGACAAGTAGGTCATCATTATACTCAATCAGTGCACAACTTTAAATTGCGTCGACTCGCATAGCTGTGTCACCCCCTAGAGGGCGCTCGTGTTTTTGTATTTTCTAGGTGTGTACTCAAGGTTATATTTCTCGATCTTTTGAGCAAATGGTCCTAGGAAGTTATATGGTCAGTGTCTTGGGGGTAGATTCTTCCCTTCCCCAACATTGCTTAGTATTACAATGTTTGGAAACTGACAAGTTGGATACTACACTATGGTTCGTAGATAGGGTTTCCGTGTAGTGTGGTAAATGATAAACTCCCTTAGGAGACCTCCCAATCTTTAGAACAAAGGCTTTGGGGATGGTTATCTTGCACACCACCGTCAAGTTGGCCTTTCATCAAAAACTCACTTTTTTATTATAGTGGGTTGGAATCCTTGGCTTTAGGCATTCCCACTTAGGTCTTTCCCATAGGGTGAGTACTTTTTCCTAATATGATAGGCCTTCTAAAGGATTTAACAAAGCTGGAAATGCCTAAAATAAAGAATGAGTCTAACGTTTTGATCACCCAGTTAAGGGGAGAGCATATGTCTATCACCACACAACCACAGTAATCAAGTGTTCAATTTTAGAGCCCAAACAACAATTTTCTATCTATGTGAAGATATTGATTCACAAAAAGAGATGGCGTTCATTTTTAATCCAAAATTGAAATGTTTGGTGACTACCCTAGACTGATATATTTTAACTTAAGTGACTATCCTAGGATTGATTCATTTTAAATCCAATTGAAAAAATGAAGTTGCTAGTCGCAGTCACGTCGGATCTAGACATCAATTTACAGAAGTGCTATAACAGAGATTAGAAGCGCTATAGAAATGCTCAAATGCACTGCAGAAATCATTGGAAGCATTGTAGGATTTGGAAGAAGCGTTGTAGAATTTGTTGGATGCACTAAAACAGTGTTGAATATGAGCTGTCTATCAATGTTGAAATCTTTTTTTGTCAAAGCACTAAAATAGCCTTTCGAAGCACTATAGTTTTTGTCGGAAGCGCTAAAATAGTAAGAAGCGCTATAGTTTTTGTTGGAAGTGCTAAAATAGTAAGAAGTGTTGTAGAATCTTCCAATTGCGTTAAAAGAAAATACGCTTGTATCCTGTATGAACACTTTTCAAAAAAAATGTTAAAAATATGGGGTTAAGCCCCATGGTGGGCTCCAAATTGTAAGTGTGGAATAAGTAAATAAGTAATAACGACTAAAATGCTTCTTAATGAAACATTATATCAAGATTTAACATGAATTAAACTAATTTAAAGAACAAAAAACTTGAAAGCATCTCATTATTTCCCATCTCCAAAGATTTATCAAAGTAGAAAGGGCTCTTAGATTTGGTAAGCACTATGACTGTTTAAAATGTCTATCTAGAGAATGGAATGATGCTAAATGCAATGATCTACTTCTAAACAGCGAAAGCTAGATTATACGATGCTACTGTAATCTATGCTAACAGAAAACCTGATGGATGAAAGCTATGGTAAAACTATGATGGAGCTATGATATGGATTCTACAGATGCTATGATGCTATTGCTATTGATAAAAATGTTGATGATATGCTTAAGATGCTTGATTGCTATTCCTACAGAGTAAGTTTGCATGAAAGATGAGAATTCTGAGATCCATTTTTTGCTTTAGAATGTTGTATTTATAGATTTATAGCACAACATTTGCATAGGGGCAACACAACAAAGGCTTGGATTCAATCTGAAGAATTGAGTGGTGAGAGATTGAGAAGCTTGAGCTGATCATGGGAATGGTTTCTCCCCATGAAAACATCATGCAAGATGATAGAAAAATTAGAGGAAGGAAATTGAAGAGGATTTCCTACAAGTTTGTCTCCGAAGCTTTCCCGTGAATGTCAGTTAAATTAATTAGATTTAAAAATCTAATTTTATTGGTGAGCGAATAGAGGAATATTGCTTTATGCCTTAATTTGAATATTTTATGATTTATTCAAATTTAGCAAAGAAGATATTTAATTAAATAAAACAAATATTTGAAATTTGCTTATTTAATAAAAAGGGATATGATAATTAAATAAGACTTTAGGATATCTTTATTTAATTAAGAGGAAAATAATAGAAGAATTAAAAGTGAACTTTAATATAAATAAATATTTCTATTTATTTATTAAGTAGATGAATTTATTTATGATAATTAAATAAAACCAAGTGAAATTCATTTATTTAATTAAGACGATAATGATAGAATAAAGATTGAAGAATTTTAAGATGAACTCTAAATAAATATTTCTATTTATTTAATAGTAAATGAAATAAAGGTTAATTAATCAAATAATTTATATTTAATTAATTATATTCTCTAGACCATTTTTAGGTGTATACAGCTACAACCAATATTTATTTACAATCTTTAATCGCAATTACTTTAAGAATCTTGAATTTCAAAATTGATTCATTTCAAAATTTTATAATAAGCGATTCAATTTATAATGTTCAAATAAGTATGAGTCATGTGGCTAACATTTTTGTTTAGTTGATTTAAAAAAGTTGGAATGTTACCAGAAATATAAATGTTTGTAAATAATGAAGGTAGGAAAATTAGTTTTTTTTCAAAATAATCTAGAACAATGAACTTTAACTATTCATTTCGAATAATTTGAGGTTGAAAAATTGATGGATAGGGATGGATCGCGTCTGCTCCTACGAGGGTCGAGCTAGGGCATCCGCACCCTAGCTCGTGGCTGCTTTCCTTGTTTCTGCGCTGTCTGGGGAGGGTGTTCTCTGTGTTTCCGGGCATGGTTGTTCCTCTTTGTGGTGTGGCTGGCTGTGTGGAGGATCGGCTGGCAAAGGCTCTGTGATTTTATGTGCTTTTGGTGAGATCAGGATCTGAAATCCACGTGTAGGTGTGCTTGGGTGAGCTCTGGGATTTGGGCCAGTGCTTGTTTGGAGCGGCTTTCTCAGTGAGAGAAGCTTGGAAGGAACCCACGGCTAGTTTCTTCTGGTGTTATTTTTCCCTCCTTGCTTGGTGCGGGTTGGTAGGGTTGGAGTGGAGGGCTTTGCCGAGATTGGGCGGCGGGTGTGGAGTGGGATTAGTCCCCTCATCTCCTTTTGGGGTTCATTTAAACGGCCTAGGGCTTGATGGCCTTTTCTAAGGGTGAAGCCTCTGGGGTTATCTCTGATTTGAATTTCCGAGCAGCAATTGGCTCGAAGTCTCCAAAGCAAGGGATGTCGACATTTAATAACAATTTATTTGCTTCAGACTTTGGGATGGATGGTGCGGGGCTGTCCTCTGGAGCGCGGATCACAAAGATTAATGGTTGTTTGGAGCATTGCAAGGAGAGACCGAAATTTGTTGTTCCATCGGAGATGATTGCTGAGGATATTGAATACTACTCAAATCATTCTTTATATTGCAAATTTTTGGGGATGAGGGTTTTGCTACAGTTTCTGGAGACTTGGGCCCAAAGAACTTGGGAGCCGGAGGGAGAAATGGAGATAATGTTGTTGGCTAACAATTACTTCATGGTTACGTTTAACTGCATTGCTGATCACAATAGGATATTTGAGGGAGGACCTTATTTTCATAATAAGGTCGGGTTTTTTATCAAGCCTTGGCATGCAGGATTTAACCCTGCTGAGGAGCTTCCAAATCGTGTCCCAGTGTGGGTTTGTCTACCTCGGCTACCAGTGGAATGTTGCCGAGAGGATGTGTTGCACTTGCTGGCTTCGTTGCTCGGAAAACTAGTGGGAACTTCATCTCAAACCTTGGGTAAAAAGGTAATGACTTTTGCACGCATTTGTGTTGAAATTGACCTAAGTAAGCCTCTACCCGATGCAATAGATATGTGTGCGGGTTCTTATTCTTGGGTGCAGCAATTGGACTACAAGACCCTTCCTTTCCGCTGTAGGCTCTATCGTGAATATGGCCACTTGCTGAGAAAGTGTCCAAGATACAAGTCAGTGGATCCCCTGCCTTCTCAGCCTTCTAGGAAGCCTCCCAGGGTGGATAAGGGGAAGGGAAACGGCCCTACTGTGGGGGTAGATAATGATGGTTTTGTTCCTGTCAAGGCTCAGTATAAGAACAGGGGGCAAAAGAGGCCTTTCAACGAAAGGAAAGAAGAGGGCACTTTTAACAGGTTTGAGGTTTTGGACGACCTTAGTCACCAGGAAGTTAACCCAGGTTTGGTAAACTTGGAGTAGGGGATTGAGGTGTTTGCTCAAGAGGGACCTGCTCTTGATTCTTCTATGGAACCACAAGGTGATTCTGGTGTGCTCACGGATGCTGCTATGCCGACAGAAGGCCTAGAGGCTCCTGTTTCTTTGGCCGTTATTCCAGCAGTGGGGGAGGATTCTTCTCCTCTTGGGTGAAGTGCAGATCTGGATTCTGCCAAGAAATCTAAGCCTCCAAAATTGGGTATTTTGCAAAAAGATATTAAGAAAGGTGGGGCAAAGAAATTTGCTAAACCAGGTAGAAAGAAGGATGTGGAAAAGATCAAATTGACAGGTGAGAACTTGGTTGAGTCAGGGTCAGTAAAGACTCTAGATTCTCACTTTTCGAGCCCCTTGAAATGAGAGTTCTTTCATGGAACGTAAGGGGCTTGAATAGCGGCCCTCGACAAAAAGCGGTTCATGATTTAGTTCGAAAGCATGGTCCTGATGTGTTTTTTCTTCAGGAGACTAAGTTATCTGTTGAGAGTATGCTTGACTTGGCACCTAGGCTATGGAGATGTGGTGAGTGTCAATGTATCGGTGCTCATGGATCTTCTGGGGGGGTGGCCTATTTTTGGAATCCTCAAAAAATTTGACCTCTTTGGTGGGTGTCTTCTAAATCCACTATGTCTATGATTACTTCTAGCTTTGAGACAGGGGAGGTTATTCTCTTTTCTAATATCTATGCCCCTACTGATATCCGGGGTAAGCAAGCTCTGTGGTCTCATATCAGGTTAGTCCGATCTATGGCACCTTTCCATCCATGGATTATGGCTAGAGACTTCAATGTTATTTGCGAGTTGGCTGAGAAGTGGGGTGGTTCTGCGAGGCTGGAGCCCTCTGCTTTGTTGCTTTGGTATAGCATCAACTCTTTAAACCTTGTTGATATCAAGCCTAGTAATGGCCAGTTTACTTGGAACAACCATCGAGCTAGGGATTATTGCATCGTAGAAAGGCTGGATCGATTTCTGGTGTCCTGCTACTGGGTTGGGGGGATGTGGTCTTCCCACTCTGAGATCTTGGATTGGAAAGGTTCTGATCACTAGCCTATCAAGCTTATCATTGATTCAACTTGTGCTTCGCGTACGCCTTCTTTTAGGTTCCATCTCATGTGGTTGCGTGACCCTTCTCTGAAGGATTATGTGGCAGAATGGTGGAGGAGTGGTAGACCTGCTTATGGGACGACAATGCATATTTTTTCCAAGCATCTTCAACATGTTAAATATCAGCTTAAGCGCTGGAACTCTCAGTGTTTTGGGAATGTCTTCAAGGAAAAGGCAGTGGCTCAGGAAGAATTAGATAGTATCACAAGGTGGTTAAGGGAGGTTGGAGTGACGCCTGAGCTTCTTCAGGCTAAAGCTCAAGCTGTGAGAACCTTGGAGGAATGGGAGCTGAGGGAAGAGATATATTGGAAACAGAAGGCTCGAATAGTTTGGCTGCAGGAAGGGGATAAAAATATGTCTTTTTTCTTCAATTCAGTGAAAGCACGGAGGCATGGGAATTCTATCTCTGGTCTTGTGAACGATGGGGGAGAACATCTGTCTTCCTTCCCTGAAATTTCTAATGAGGTAAGACAATACTTTGCTTCTCTCTTTAGGGAGGACTCGCAAGGGGGATCTCCCAAGGAGGCTCAGGTTCTTTCTTGTATTCCTCATCTTGTGTCTAGGGAGCTGAACCAACAACTTATGAATGATATCACTCTGGAAGAACTTGAAGGAATTGTGTTCCAGATGCAGAAGGGGAAGGCGCCAGGTCCTGATGGCTTCCCGATCGAGTTTTTCCAAGAATTTTGGGATATTATCAATTTGGATCTCCTAAAGGTTGTGCAAGAATCTCAAAGGAACAAGCAGATGCTAAGGGCTTTAAATTCTACTTTCCTTGCTCTTATTCCCAAGTGTGAGGGGGCGGATAGGTTAAGCCAATTTCGACCCATTTCTCTTTGCAATGTCATCTATAAAATCATCTCTAAGGTAATTGCTGACAGGTTGAAAAAGGGGCTTGAGGAGTTGATTTCCAAAGAATAGAGTGGTTTTGTTGCTGGCAGACAGATTCTGGATGGGATTGTTATTGCAACTGAAGTCATCCATTCTATGGCCAGCTCCAAGGAAAAGGAAATGTTTATCAAATTGGATATGGCGAAGGCTTATGACAGAGTTCGATGGTCCTTCTTGTGGAAGGTTCTTGCTACTTTTGGGTTTGTAACGGAGTGGATTCAATGGGTTATGAGTTGTGTCACCTCAGTCTCTTTCTCTATGCTTGTTAATGGGAATCATTCTAAGCTATTCGGTGCTTCTAGGGGCCTTCGTCAGGGGGACCCTCTCTCTCCGTACTTGTTTATCCTCCTTGCTAAAGGTTTGGGGAGATTGCTTAGAAGGAACTTGGAGATGGGTAGAATACAGGGTTGGCAGTGGGGAGGTAATTTACCTTCGCAGTCTCATCTACAATTTGTGGATGATACTGCCCTGATGGGTATGGCTACAATGCGAGAGGATTCTAATTTACGTAGGGTGTTGGATGTTTACTTGGTTGCCTCAAGTCAACAAATCAATGAGGATAAGTCTTCTATTTTCTTCTTCAACACTCCGCGCCCCATTCAGAGGAGGATTGTTCAAACATTGAGATTTCAGATCGGGACACTTCTTTTGACCTATCTTGGTTTCCCTATCTCGGTGGGCAGATTGCCTCGGGAGTCATGGTAGAGCATTTTAGATAAATTTAGGGTGAAGGTTAATCACTGGACTCACCGGTGGTTATCCTTTGCTGGTCGTGTTCAGCTTATCAAGTTGGTGGTACAGGATTTTCCCATTTACAGATGCATGCTACAGGTTGCCCCTTTGGGTTTTGTTAAGGATTTGGATTCTGTGACACGACAATTTTTATGGGCTGGTTGCTTGGAGTCTTCCAAATGGAGTTTAGTTAGATGGGAGGTGGTGTACAGCCCAAAGCAATATGGTGGCTTGGGTCTGCGGCAGATGGCTTTGACTGGTGTGGCTTTGGCTACGAAACTATATTGGAGGTTGTGTAAGGAGCAGGATAAGAGTTGGGCCAAGATTCTTTCTCATAAGTATTTTCAGGGAATCCCTTAGTTGGAAATGCCTCGTTACCCCCTTCTTGGAAAGGGCTCAGTGATCTGGAGTATGCTTAAGAAAGGGGATACTCTTATTAAGGATGGTTTATTTTTTATTTGTAACAAGGGGACTGAGGTTCAATTCTGGTCCGATTCGTGGGATGGATGCCCCCCCATCATTTCTCAGTTTCCTCACTTGTTAAATCTCTATCAGAGATTTCGTGAGATTGGCTGGACTTGGGTAAGTGACTTTAAGTCATTTTCCTTTCGTGGCCAGTTGGAGGTGGTTGGATGGAAGTCTCCGGATGAATGGCCTGATGTTGGGTTGCTAGAAGAATGTGGTGAGCTATATAGTATCCTTTCCAGTAGACGTTGCAACTCTCTCCAGTATGATGATGTGCTTGCCTGGTCTCCTAATCCTAAAGGGGAATATACTGTTGCTTCTGGCTATCGGGAGTTATTGTCCCATAGGGTGGATGGGGATGAAATTCAGTGGTGGAAGAAGATATGGAACAAGTCTTCCTAGCCAAAATGTAATTGTTTTGTGTGGATTTTGGCTTGGAATAAGTGTTTTACCTGGGATAATATTCAGAAGCATGGCTTCCAGGGTCCCTCGGTCTATGTTTTGTGTGGAGCTAATGAGGAGGACTTGGCTCATTTGTTTTTTCACTGCCCTTTCTCCCTCCAGATTTGGCACTTCTGGTGGGGGGTTTGGAAGAGTCCCTGTGTTCATGCTTCTTCCTTGATTGAGTTTTGGCAGAAGTTGGGTAGGCCTCCCTCTATGGCCTCCTTTTTACAGGTGGTGTGGTCTGTGGGTCCTATCTTCATATTGTGGCAGATTTGGTTGGAGCGGAACCGGCGAATATTTCATGGAGAAAAGAAGTTGGTGCAACAAATTTGGCAAAGAACTTTGGGCATGGTTCAGGAGACGGTGGTGGCTAAGTGTGAGTTGGAATTCCCCTTGGGGAAAAGGGATACTGAAGTGGCGGAGAGATTGGGGATTCAGGGGCTATCCTTGGCCTTGGCATGTGTCAAGTGTGGTAAGCATTTGAAGCAGAGAGTTCAAAGGTTTGGATTCTGGCAGCCTCCCCCATTTGGGGTTCTAAAAATCAATACTGACGGTTCCTCCAGAGGCATTCTGGGGCCGGTTGGTATTGGGGGGATTGGTAGGGACTATTTGGGTTCGATGGTTTTCCTCTTTTTGGTCTATGAGGGTGTTCATAATGTCAACCTTATGGAAGGGTTGGCAATTCTTTGTGCTTTTGAGAAAGCTTATGATTTGGGATGGAGAAGGGTTGTTTGTGAATCTGATTCCCAGGTTTTGATCAATTTACTTATTAAGCAGAAAGTGGAGGATGTCAGTTGGCAGTTGGCTGGGGTGGTGCAACAGATTTTGCGGGTTAGTTCATTAATGGAGTTGGTGACTTTCGTTCATATTCCAAGGGAGTGGAATAGGGCTGCTGATTGCTTAGCGAAATGGGCGTCAGAGTACGCTGAGGGATGGAGAATTGAGGAGTGGGAAATGGTCTCTCTGGCACTTCGTCCTGATTTTGAGAGAATTCTTGCTGAAGACAGGGAGGGAGAAGGTGATGGTTGATGGTGTTGATTGTCTTTTCCTGCTTGGTGGTCAGGATTTTCCTGGGGACTTTGGTCTCTTGATTAATTTGTAATGTTGTTCTTTGAGTTTCAATAAAAATTTTACCCCTTTTTAAAAAAAAAAAACTTTAACTATTCATTTCGTGCAAATGTATTTGACAACTTTATGATTATAAGTAAATATACATTTCTAAGTTATTATAAGTCTTTATAATGAGTGCAATTAATGTTTACATTAGAAGGGAATTTGTAATGAACTTCTATCCTTATAAAAGCTAAATCACTTTGTAACTATCATTAATAGCATCACACTTGAGATCACACGATACGTCTAAACTTATAAATGAATATTTTTATGTATAATTATAATGTTAGATAACATTTGAATAGAAGCAACTCCTTTTTTATTAATAATAAAAATAGTTATAAAATAATTGTGTAGATTACATTACAAAAGTAGGCAATATGACAACATTCTTTAAATCATAAGATATGCATGCCACCATCAACTAAATTTACCATTAAGAAAATCAACAAAATTCTAGGCTATAACATAGGTCAATATTTTATGTCCAAAAAATATTGTCACAAATATGAAATGTCTACCAAGTGATCACATTATATATCACAAAAGTGTGAGCCATTTAAACATCACCAAAACTTAATTAGAGTTTCCTTAAGAAGTTTGAAATGTGAGATTGTGGTTTGCATCTTTGTGATGCAAGGGCATCCTTAGGACATCATGACAAATTTTCATTATGTCTAGGAAGTTGAGAATATGTGGTAAATTGTATGTTTGATAGTTGGTTGACAATATGTGATGAGTAAAAGTAATCACATTTCATCACATTATGTAACTAGGTGTTATAGTTTTAGGAGTACTTTTGTGTATAACCAATTAGCCTACTAGGAAAGTTTGAGATAATTTGGTTTGGTCTAAGTCTATGATCTAGTGAGTGGATGCCTATGGATTGACAACAATGTTTAGTTGAAACTATTTTGGTTTACATAAGGTTATATTGGGTTCACATTAAAGGATGGATATTTGGGAAGCTTGTAATGATCATTGGAGAGTTGTTGGTTTTATCACATGGATATTCTTCATTGTTGGATCATTGGAATTTGGAAGTTTGTTATTTTTAGTTGGTGACAAGTTTCATATGATTTTAGACTTTGCACCACCTTGAGGCTAACATAGATTGTGTGAAAAGCTAAGGAAATGTGTATATATATATATATATATATATATATATACGTGATTTCAATTCATTTGTAAGAAATCAAATATATTAAGAGAAATTAAGGGTGTAATAGGTAAGTACAATAGTGAGGTAGTGAGGGTTGAGGTAGAATGAGGTAATAAGGAGTTTGATGTAAAGTGCAATCATGTGTGGATCTTGTAGTTTTGTTTCATAGCCCATGTGACAATTCTAGAATTAGTGTTTCCAAGCTATATGTTAGTTTCCATGAGAAGCCATTACAACAAAATTGTAATTGTGTTTGTGAAATTAATATAATAAGATCTTTTAAGCCTAGAATTTTCTCTCATTGAGCATTTTCTTGGGGTATATATTGTATTATTTTCTTCTAGGTTTCTATTGTATGTTTTTGTTGATGTGGGTCACATGCTTGGAATGTTTGGAAATGATTGCATTAGATGACATAAGAGTGAGGTTGATCACATAGTAGTATTGGAGTATTAGTTTGGATGAGTGTACATAGTCAATGCGGTTTTTCAAAATGAGTTTGTTAAAAGAGGTGGAAATTGTTGATGTAAATTAAATCTAAGTAAAAGATGAGAAAGTGTGCCATGGTTATTGATACTTTGTCATAATTAAATAAGGTTTTTAATTTGAGGTAGTCTATAAGAGGCTTGTAAACAAGCAATAATTTGTGAAGTAGTTTGTAAGAGAGGATGTAAAAGAGAGGGAGAGGAATCTTGAATATTGCAAGAAGAATGGAAGAGATTATGAGATGTTGAAGGTGATGCATAACTCGGTGGATGCATAAGAACAAGACCATAAGAGGAACCTGTTGTTCCTTGCACTCACACCTAATTTTTCTCAAGAAAATGAAGGGCCCCCTTTTCTTTCTTCTTTTTTATTTGCCTATTTTTCTTCTTTTCCTTTTTTTTGTTGCCTTGTCAAGGTTTTCATGTTTCATATGGTGGCATGTCATCCTTGTCGGGCTTGATCCTCAACATCTTCTATTTCTTTATCTTCTAGTTTGGCATTTCAACCATTGAGGTTTCCCTTGTTGGGATGCTCTTTGTGAGATCCCTGTGTTAGACACACATGACAACCAAGAGGGGGGGCGTATAAGTTGTATATTAAAATCATCAAACCCTCATTAATCCTTAAACTCTTATTAAATTTTAAATCTTCATTAAGTATTAGGAAAAATTAAACATATGGAACATCAACACAATAACACCATACACAAGAGACCACTAGATTTACATGGAAAAACCATGGTGAGGATTAGCTCACATATATATGAATAGAAACACTAACTACAATAGGCTCACTGCTAGAAGGGCTCAATGCCCAAAAGAGAAGAAAGGCTCACAACCCATTGGACTCATTGTCCAAAAGAAAGAAGAATAGAAGACTATTATAGAGAGATTTAGTATCTCAGAGCAACAAGAAAAATCCACTACTGCAACTTTGTACCATTTGTAACCTTTGGCTCACTACCTATAGCAGGTTTAGGCACACTAAAAATGTAGACACCTTCTACTCACTACATCTAGTGGCCTTAAGCATTTAAGCTCACACTCATATCTCAATATTTGATCACATCCACATTATTTACTAACCACACAACTCTCCAACAATCAACCTTGTA
The DNA here is from genome assembly GCA_007258455.2 of Sequoia sempervirens. Classification (NCBI taxonomy): domain Eukaryota; kingdom Viridiplantae; phylum Streptophyta; class Pinopsida; order Cupressales; family Cupressaceae; genus Sequoia; species Sequoia sempervirens. The sequence goes on along the minus strand of VDFB02027602.1, from coordinate 285,849 downwards.
TATATATCCTCTACAACCTAAAATAACTTCTCTAGGTCACCCACAATGAAATATATGCACCTCAAACATGCAACCAAAAAATAGGTTGGCACCAAACACTTTTTTGGTGGAAATAAGTGAAGGAGGACCACACTAAGGGTTAACTAGGACCCAAATCTAATCAAAAAACTTCACCAAGCTTACATAAACAACAAATAACCTCCGCAATTAGTGTTAGGATGTCAGGTCAGCGAAACTTGCACTAACACTAAGAAGTAGCCACATACACTCCTATCGGTGTTTGGAAACAACATGAGAACCAAACAACAACATTCCACACCATCCAAGAATATTAAAAGTCATTAGAATATCCAACATCACTAATGCAACCACTTGAAATTGAAGAACACATTCATTTTATGCAACCAGACATACTGCCACATAATGCAACTTATGAATCCAAGCTTGCAAAGAAGTTGAGCACTAAATACTAAAAGGAAAGATATTTATAGGAAATATGAGCACATTCCCAAATCTGTAAGACAAAAAAAAAAATCAAAGAAATTCGAAGCAATTCCATTTCTCCCAGACAACTATTCACAAGAAAACACACTGTCAAACACATCTTTTGCCACCGTACGATCCATAACCCAAAACTCTAGATATAACACATCTTAACACCTCTAATCATCACATCCAAACCACACAAGCATATCTTCAACCATGAATAAATGCATAACACAACACATAACCCCATTGTCACATTGCACACTCTTTATATTAATTTTCTCAAAAGCACTTGGAAACCAAGTGAACATGTTGCATCAACAACACCACAAAAATATCCTCAACACATCCACAACATTTGCAACACCTCCTCCTTATCACAAACACTTCCTCATCACAACCACACTAGGGGTTGACATCAATATTTGCAACACCACAACTCCTCATCAAATCCATATGGGGGTTGACATCAATGACAACACTTATGACAACATAGTGCAACACTCTTCAATAACAACAATCTCCATACACTAGGGGTTGACATCAATGACAACACCAACAATCTCCAAAAATCTCCCCATTTGTTATTTATGACAACACCAACTCTGAAAAACCATCAATAGTAAAAGAAAATCTGCAACTCTAATAGTTAAACAACTCTCCCCCTAAATAGGACATTCTTTACACTTCTACCACTTTCTCAGACTTCACTCTCTCTTTCCCTTTCCTTCATTTTTCTCCCCCTTTCTTGAGGATTTTTTTAGGCTTCAATCTCTCCCCCCCTTTGAAATCAATGGAAAAGGGAAACAATCTCTCCCTTTGACATCACATGAAGGATTTAATTTAGGAAAAACCAACAAAAATTTATCTCTACTGCTCTCTCTACACTAATCTCTCTCCACTTACTCCCCCTTAGGGGTACATGATATGCTCTCTTGATTGCACCAACCAAAGCCACCACTACCTACTCCCCTTGAGAGGTAGCCTTCATTAGTTCAAGACCAATGAATGTATCTTGAATTGCTTCCCTAGATAGATGCATTTAATTGAAAGGAGGGGCAATAACCCCCAACTTCTGTCAAAGATACTCAAATGCATCTTTTGGAAGAGCCTTTGTGAAAATATCTACAACTTGATCCTTTTTAGGTGCATATTCCAGCTTCACCTCATTCCCTGCAACTTTCTCTCTTAGAAAGTGATACCAGATATAGATATGCTTCGTTCTTGAATGCACTAGTGGGTTTTTTAAAATATTGATAACACTTGTATTATCACACAAGATAGAAATAAGTTCATCATATGATACTCTGATATCCTTCAATTTCTATTTCATCTGTAACACATGAGTACAACATGATTTTGATGCAATATATTATGCTTCTTCCATAGATAATGATATTGAATCCCGCTTCTTACTCAACCAAGATACCAATTTGCTTCCTTGAAAGAACGAACCTCCACTTGTACCTTTTTTGTCATCTACACAACCTACCCAATCTGCATGTATATGAACTCAAAGAGAAATTAGTATCCCTAGGATACCATAGACCAAATTCTGGAGTGCCCTTCAAGTATCTAAATATCATTTTGAATGCTACAATGTGTGATTCTCTAGGATCTTGAAATCTTTCCACAAGAAAAATTGCATGCATGATATTCGGTCTAGTAATAGTTAGATATAACTGTAGACACCTAAATTTGGACACTTCATTTGTCCAAATTTACCCCTTTTTCATCTAAATATCCCCTTATTTGCATTAATTAAGTAATACTACTATTATTTAATTAATATCCTTAAATTCTTCCAAATCCCTAAGGTATTTAGTTAATAATTAAATACCTTACCCCTTTACTCTCCTTTCCTCAAATGAATTAAATAAATATGGCATTTATTTAATTCCTCACATGTCACATCCTTTTCTTAATCTTAATCAATCTCTTAATCTCTTCATTAGGGATGTACACATGCCTAATCCTTGATTAGGATGTGTCACATATTCCAACTTTTGCAAGTTGGCCTCTAATCCTCATTAACTATTAATCATCTTCTAATCACTAACTAGTTAATCCTAATCAGTACCTTGGTCAACTCTCCCCATCCCCCAAGAAATTTTTAATTCCTTTTTATTCATCCAAAGCTTCTCTCTTCCCCATGTGAATTTTTAATTCACTTTTATTCCTCCTAGAATCCCCTTTTCCCATGCATCTTCTAGAATCTTTGACTTGTCACATCAAGTCACATGTGGACAAGTGCTTCCCTTTTTGGAACCTTGTCTTATCCATGAGATTCTTCCAAGCATGCAAATTTTTAATTCACATTTATTTTTCCAACTACTTTTCTCTTCCCCATGGATATTTTTGAGGAATACTAAAATTCCTCTAATGTCACTTTCCAACTATTTGGGAACAAGAACTTTCCTTAAAGAAATCTTCTCATCTCCCTATGTATTTTCAATGTACTTGTCCTTCTTGTACATCATGTACCCTCCTTCCATCTCATCATGTCATTTGGACACTTCATCCTCCACATGGCAAGATGTGAGGGCTTGTGAGTCTTCAACTCACTATAGCCCTACATCTTGGCCACGATGGCTCAATATTAACCATCCATTTCTCTAGAGAATTTAAATTCTTTTATAAATCCCCCCTCTTTTCTCTCATTTAGAAACCTTATGCATTTGATACCAAACTCTTTCCATTTTGTCATTTGAAACCATACTTAACCAATTTGCACTTGAATCCACCATTATCACACTTTCAAGCTCATCTTGCATCTTGCATTTTCATCTCATTTTCCATCCAAGGAGCAACATCACAAATCACATCAAGGGCCAACACAAGACAACACAAATAGAAGGTATATCACTTTGCTTTATCTTGTTTTTATTTTTGTTCATCATAGCCTAATCATGAGGTAGTATTGTGTTTGTTTTCTCTTGCATTTCTAAGTTGTTTTCATTTTTAGATAGATTATGAACACCTGCACACAATAACAGTCCACCAATCATTGATTTGTACTTTCTTTGATTTGTCTTAAGAGATTCATTTTTTTCTCAACTTACAACTAGTGACCATAGGAGTACATATTGGTTTAGAATCATAACTTCCTCAAAATTTCCTTAACATACTTTGACTGTGAAATGAAAATACTTTTTTTATTTGTTGATTTGTAACCCAAAAGAAGTTCATCTCCCCATACATTAACATATCAAAATCATTTTTCATCTCTTCTACAAACCTCTTGCACATATCTTCATTTCCTACAAATATTATGTCATCAACATACACTATCACAATCATGATTTGATCTCCCTCAACCTTGAAGTAAAGGCTACTATCTACAGTACCCTTTTTAAATCCCTATTGCAATAAGTACTTTTCCAATCTTGCATACCAATCTCTATGAGCCTGTTTGAGTCCATACAATTCCTTCTTCAACCTGAAGACCATATCAATATCATCTGATAATTGAAAACCTTATTATTGTTCAATGTGCACCTCTTCTTCTAACTCATTGTTCATAAATGCAGACTTGACATCCATCTGATATACTTTGAAGTCTTTATGTGTTGCAAAAGCCAAAAACATTCTAATAGCTTCCATCCTTGCCACCGGAGCAAAACTCTCTTCAAAATCTATTCCTTCCACTTATGAGTATCCCTTACACACAATTCTAGCCTTATTTTTACAACTTTTCCATTCTCATTTAACTTGTTCCTAAAAACCCATTTAGTTCATATCGCATTCTTGTTTGCTAGTCTTGGGACCAATTCCCAAATCTGATTCTTCTCAACTTGTTCCAATTCTTCTTTAATAACTTTGATCCAATTCTCATCTTTTCATTCCTTAGTTATAGTTTTAAGTTCTACCTCTAAAAGAGAAAAATTTTACCTGTTCCTCTATCATGGAAAATTTTCATCTTGTCAACACACCTTTGATCTTATGTCCAATGATTTGATCTTCAAAATAATTCTTCTACACATACTTAGGAATCTTAGGGATATTTTCTGAAGCTTCTTCCTCTTCCACTGCCATCTCTTTTTCTTTATCCTCTTATTTTTCTTCTTCACTACAAGGGGGTTCATTAAATTCATATCCTTCTATTATCACAAAAAATTGATGTGGTTCTCCATCCACTTTTTCACTTGCATTTTCAAAAATATGCTTCAACCTTTTATTATAGAATTTGTATGCCTTTCTTTTTAGTAGAGTATCTAAGGAAGATTCCTTCATCAGATCTTGCATCAAACTTTCCCAAGTTTTCTTCATCTCTCCTAATATAACATTTTCGTCCAAACACTCTGAAATATTTCACATTAGGAGGTTTTCCATACCATAACTCATAAGGAGTCTTTGAATTGTTCACTCTTTCTTGTCCTCTGTTAAGAATGTATACTAAAGTATGAATCTTTTCTCTCCAATAGAAATCTGGTAGATTTGCTTCCTTCATCATGGTTCTTGCTACTTCTTGAACTATCTTGTTCTTTCTCCACGACTCCATTCTGCTGAGGAGTCATAGGAGCTGATAATTGTCTCTTTATTCCATGATCTCACAAAAAATATTAAACTCATTGTTGGTGAACTCACCACCTGTTAGACCTTAAGCACTTGATTTTCAAATCCGTTTGATTCTCAACCATATACTTAAATCTTTAAAATTATCTAGAGCTTCTGATTTTTCTTTGAGAAATATCACCCAAGTAATTCTAAAATAATCATATATCAATAACATAAAATACATTTCACCATGAGAGCTTCTTATTATAGTAGGTCCACATAGATCTATATGCACCATCTCCAAATGTCTTGTAGTAGAATATTCTTTAGTTTTGAACCTCTTCTTTGTTCTCTTTCCAATTTGACACTCTTTGCAGATTGCATTGATAGGCTTTGTAATCCTTGGTAGATATCTCATATCATTAGTAGAGTTGATCTTCACTAGGTTATCAAAATTGATGTGACCCATCCTTCTATGCCATAGCCAACTTTAATTAATTTGAGACATAAATCACTTAACACCACCACCTTTTAGTTGATAAATATTTACTTCTATAATTATTCCTACAACAACCAAAGTTTGGAGCTTCCTTTCCTAATCTCACAACCATTATCTTGAAACACCAAATTGTATCCTTTGCTATACATTTTTCCCACATTGAGAAGATTATGCCAGATAACCTTGACATAAAGAACATCATCTATTTTGTGCTTTCCATCAAAACTAATTGAACCTTTCTATAGATCTTAGCATATGTATCATCACCAAACTTAAAAACACCACCATCATACTTTTGAGGTTTAAAAAAATTACTCTTGTCACCTACCATATGATTTGAGAATCCACTATCAATTATCTAGTAGTTTCTCTCCTCTCTTACATGAAAAACAGCCACCATAGTTCCTTCAATATTGTGACCTATTTCCTGAGCACTTTCCTTCACACATCTTTCAAGATTAGTAGAATTAATTCCAACAATTAAATCCATGAACAAGCATTCATCACTTTCATCATCAGGATATTATGATTCCTCATCATCATATGCACCATTTTCTTTTTCAATATAATAACTTTTCTTGACAAATTTACCTTTATGATCCTTTTTTCTGTTATTTGTAACTTTGATTCGACATTTAGAAGCATCTATATTTCCATAATTGAAACATTTAAAGGGTAATTTACCTATGTATTTTCCAATGCCCTTTTTCAATCTCCTTATAAAATTTTCTTCCACCTCATCAAGATCATCTGGATCTGATTCATCATCCTTCTCTACTTTGTTAACTTTAAAAGCAATTTCTTTACTTGTGGCATCCTTACCGAATTCTCTCAATTGAAAATAAATTAAAGCACCAAACATTTGATCTCTTCAATATTGATCCAAATTATGTGCTTCCTCAATAAAAAAAACTTTAGAACTATAATATTTAGGAAGAGTTCTCAATACCTTTTTCACAACTTTACTTTCTTCCAACTTACCATAAAGACCATTGATGGAATTAACAACTTCATCCACTTTGAGCATGTAGGCTATAAGGTATTCATCTTCTGACATCCTTAGGTTTTCAAAATTTTCTTTGTAATTATGCATCTTTGCTTGCTTGACCTTATCATCTCCTTCATAAATGCTTTGCAACTTCACCCAGATCTCTTTAGAAGTTTGAGACTTATCACTTTCCCAAGTTTAGAATTAGAAAGAACACTCAGGATATAATTCCTTTCTTTTCCATTATTCTCATGATCCTTGACCTCAACATCACTTGCCAGACCATTAGCAGGCATAGTATATCTAGTTTCAATTGACTTACATACACCAAGCCCTAGAGAGACAAGAAAGTATTCCATCTTGGCTTTCCAGTAAGCATAATTCATTCCATCAAACATAGGAGCTTTGACACCCTTCTTGTGTGCCATCTAGATCTACCTCAAGTGGTTAAGATTCTTCCAAGGAACCACATCTCTAATACAAATTTTTAGACACATAGGACAAATGAGAGGGGGTGAATCAGTTGTACATTAAAATCATCAAACCCTCATTAATCCTTAAACCCTTATTAACTTTCAGATCTTCATTAAGCATAAGGAAAAAGTAAACATATGAAACATCAAAACTATAACACCATACACAAGATAATACTAGATTTATGTGGAAAAACCTAATCAGGGAAAAACCATGATGAGGATTAGCTCACATGTATATGAATAGCAAAAACAAATAAATAGGCTCACTACTAGAAGGGCTCATTGTCCAAAAGAGAAGGCTTGCTGCGAAGAGCTCACTGCCCAAAGGATGCACTGTCTAGAAGAAAGAAGAATAGAAGAAGAATTTTGTAGAGAGATTCACTAGCTTAAAGCAATAGGAAAAATCCACCACTACAACTTTTCACCATTTGTAACCTTTGGCTCACTACCTCTAGCAAGTTTAGGCACATTGAAAATGTAGACACCTTCTGCTCACTGCATCAAGTAGCCTTAGGCATTAAAGCTAACACTCAAATAATATCTTATCACATCCATATTATTCAACACCACTCAACACACCACACAAATCTTTAAAAATTAACCTTGTATACATATATCCTTTGTGACCTAAAACTTCTTTAGGTTGTCCTCAATGAAATGTATGCACCTCAAATGTGCAACCAATAAATAGGTCAGCACCAAACACTTCCATGGTGGAAATAAGTGAAGGTGGACCACACTAAGGGTTAACCATGACCCATATACACTGACATGCTTTAGCAAGCTTCCATAAATATCAAAAAACCTCCACAACTAGCGCTAGCATGCTAGGTCGGCCAAACCTACACTAACATTAACAAGAAGCCACATACACACCTCTCCAAATCTGAAAACAACATGCATACCACACAACAACACTCCACACCATCTAAGAATATTCAACGTCATTATAATATCTAACATCACTGACACAACCACCTGAAACTAAAGAACACATTCATTATGTACAACTAGACATACTGCCACATAACTCAAATTATGAATCCAAGACTGTGGAGTAGCTAAACACTAAATACTCCCAGGAAAGACAATTATAGGAAATATGAGCATGTTCTCAAATCTACAAGACAAGAAAAAAAAACATGAAGAAATTCTATGCAATTCCATTTCTCCTAGACAACCTTCTTCATAGGAAACAGGTTGTCAAACACATCTCCCACTATTGCATGATCCAAAACTTGAAAATATAGATATAACACCTATAAACACCATTGATTATCACATCTGAGCCATACACTCATATCTTCAAACATGAAGAAATGTGGAACACAACACAAAACACACCACTTTCATACTGCACACTCTTTATATTAATTTTCTCAAAATCACTTGAAAACCAAGTGAACATGCTACATCAACAACACCACAAGCATCTCCTCAACAAATCCACAACATCTGCAACACCTCCTCAATAACATAAACACTTTCTCATCACAACCACACTAGGGGTTGACATCAATATTGCAACACCACAACTCCTTCTCATCACATCCATACGAGAGTTGAAATCAATGACAAAACTGGTGACAATATAGTGCAACACTCTTCAACAACTCCAACAATATCCAACACCCAAAATCTTGATGCTCAATGGTAGTCGCATCTTGTCATTTCAGTTTTATCACCTAAAAAAGAATTTAATTGCCTTGCTTTGCATTAATGGTGCTTAAATGTGTTTGTTAATTTGGGGTTTTCAGAGACAATTGCATTGTTTTATTTATCTTTTTAATATTTTAATTTTGAAGTATTTGTGCGTTTTGCATTTTCTTTTAAGTTTTTCCATAAAACAACCTTTCTTTAATGAATTGTTGTTCTTTTTTAGCTCGGGTGTGTCCTCATTCATGTTTTTGGTTTTCTTTGGTGTGCTTGGAATGTATTCATTTCAGTGGTGTTTCCACTTTGTGGTTCTTCCATGTAATTCACAGGTTAGTCTCAAAATGCCATTCAATTTGGTGGTGCTTTTATTTTTTATTGTGTTTTCATTCCACGTAGGGTTCTTTCTTTTGTTTCTTTTTCTCTTGTCTTGGTTTTCATTGGGCTTCTTCCATTTTCTGTTTTGTTCTTTGTTTATTTTTTTATTCATTCTTTCCCTTTTTAATTGTTTCCCCTTGCCAAATGTAGTCATCACACCTCATTGGGTTCTAGATTTCCCTTTTAGTCCTTCTTTAAAATGGAATTCCAATTGACCCTTGAAACCTAACGACTTGCACTTCACATTAAAAATTTCACTAACTTTTTTGATCATCAGATGTTAGGAATTCTCTTTAACATTTATTATAAGGTTTCATAAAGGTTAAAACTCATCATTGATTCCCAAAAACCTAGTTCCCAACATCATTAAGACTTTTGGTAATTATATATTCGATGTGCTCTCTAATGATTAACAAAATACCCTTTAAAAGATAAGAACCATTGCCAATACCCAATTCTCGAAGTCAAAAATCAAAACACCCAGTCCTTGCAGGTTTCACTTATTGGAAATATTCATCACTAAGTACAATTGTTTAGATTAAAGGATAAATTATATCTCCACTCCCAATGATCAAGACTGTGTTCCTAAAAAGGAAAAATACCTCAAAATATTCTAAAGATAATTTTCTTCAACTTTCTGTGATAAAAAATTCTCTTTAGGACTTACCAATTTTAAAAGAATATGATATAGGTTATTTTTTATTGTTGAATATTGATAACAACTTTACTCTTTTTTTATAAACTTTTGGATGTCAGTCATTGGATGTTTACCCCAACAATTATAGTTTAATAGAACAAGAAGTAGGGATATCTACAAACTTAGACAACCAATACTTCAGGTCAGTTTTGACATATCTTCCAAATGTCAGTGTTCAAGATGTTTTCTTTGAAGATAATAAGCCTTATGTAGAGTGATTAATGACATTCTTAAGGCCCAATCCCCGACATAATGGAATTTTTGGTAAGTATGGATTTGAATGTCTCTACTTTGTAATAAGAAATTAAATAACTTGACTTCATGATCTGATAGGGATATTCTCTCAGTTTTAAATATAAAGTTGGGTTTTCTACCTTCTAATGGATGGTATTTTGAATATGCAGGAAATATGCAATGAGAAGGCTCAAAGATGAAGTACCAATACAATGTATACCATCCACCTTCAAATATTTTCTCTCCATACATGGACATTGAAAACACTAATCTAGGACATGTGAACATGAATAATTTTTTAAGGAGAGTCCCCATGAAGAAGATAGAATTAATGGCTACCTCCTTGGCCAAATCATGACTGATGGAGAAAATAAAATTTCTTATTTCAGTGCAATTTGTTAAGTTAGTGTTGAAATGTGTGCAACACTATGATCAAAGACAAAGAGAGATCATGAGACCTTTTGGAGAAGTAATGCTAGATATTAGTTTAGATATGATTGAAAGGGTATTTGGAATCCCTACCTCCCTAAGTATGAGGCCATTGATATCTCAAATGGATTATCTCATTATGGAAAGAAAAATGTGTCATGCCTTAACTTCATCAACAACCAAGTCCTACTCAACCCAAATAAGTTGGCACTAAAGATGGACAAAGTGCAGCATGGAAGTGATTTCAAGGAAGATGCCAAGGATCAAATCACACTTCTCAATAGGGTTGATGGATTACCCCATTCTAGAGACTTCCATCCTTGGATGTGCTACTACATCTTGAAAGTTGCTTTAGAAAAGAAGATAGATTGGGCCACCATTATCAATGACACACTACATGACTAGTTGATATATGTTTTAAAGAGCACCAAGTTTTATATTATTTCTCATTTGGTGTATTTTCTTGCCTATTAGTATTTTTTTTCTATATTGACAAGGGTAGGGTCTCTCTAGATGGGAGAAACAAAAAATATATGAAAATTACCCAAATAAGAACTATTGTTAGTGATGATGATTTCATCTATGCAATCATTAGATATTTGGAGAATAACTTTGAAAAAATAATCTCCATAGAAGAAATGGTTGAGATGAAGAATTGGGGAAATTGGTACATGGGTACATCTAGTTCAAAACCTTCACTTATATCAAGGAGGCAAGATTATAGAAAGCTCCTCTCAAATTTCCAAGATACCCTAGTGATAGGTTAATCTTGTTGGAGCTCTACATACAAGTGGCCTAGATCTATAAAATGATTGTAGGAAAATGCAAGTCAAGATATTCCTAGTGCAGGGGCACCATTGATCAAAGTTTGTCAATCAAGTGTGTTAAGTGCTAAGAGTTAGGAGCTTTGATAATTGTGTCTAAATAAGGTCTATAAGACCATTTGATGTTGTAATAGGTTGAGGTTGATATTGTCTAGGTGTTTAAGAGGTTTAGTTTTTGAAAATTTCAAAATTATACAAATTGCAAAATTTAAAAAGTTGTAAAGTTTCCTTTCAAGGAAGGTAAACAGCCATGTCTTTTGAAAGTTAGTGTTTGGAAGTTGTATCAGTTGTGATTTAGTGGGAAACACTATAAATATCTTGTATAACTCGAAGGAGAGGTGGTTGAAGCATTGTAGAAGACTGAAACTAATAAAATTATGTTTTTACACCATTTTTGCATTTCCCTATTGTAGCAACAGATTGCATAGCCTATACATCAATTATTTGATTCAAATTTGTTGTGGTTTGAGTATTATGTTGAGTTAACTTTCTTTTGAATCTGATTTGAAGGTTTCCTATTAAGTTTTGTGCATCTTATCATCAAATTTCTTAGACCAACCTGAACTCGCACATTTGAGGGTTTGTGAGGCAATAAAATGGATTTTTGACCCATTCCTTTTTCTGTAACCTCTGTAACTTGAGGAATGGGTCTGAATCACCAATAAAAAGGTGTGAGAATGATAATTTTGTGCAAGGTAGGTCTAAAAATATGTTGGGCATGAATCCCTAGGCTAGAAGATAGTGTTTTCCAAGTGAATTTGAGTGATTTTGATATGTTAAAGTGAGAGGATGATTGGGGCAGTGTTTTTTTTGGTTTTATAAAGCATAGGTAGAGGTTTTTGGTCTTGGTTGTGGTGGTGGCTAGTTTTTTTGAAGTTTGAAAATGTGTTTTCTAAGAAAACGCTAGTTTCTAGGCATAAAAGGAGGGTTATGAGTTTTGATGCTTTGTTGAAAGATTTTATAACAAAGGATTGTGGATTATTTCATTATGGAACATGTTTATTGCTTCCCAAAATATTTTTCAAATTTAGGAAGAGTTTTGAGGGTAGTCTCTTTGGAAAAGAGGGCTAATTTGAGCCCTAAAAGGTGAGAAAATCCATATTTGAGAAAATTGTTCGAAAGGAGTCTAAGGTGATTTGTGAGTATGTTGTTGAGTGTAAAAATGGGTCCTTGAAGTGGGTCAATTTGTGAACTGAAAGGGTGTGATTGTGAAGTTATACGCGATTTAATGGGATTGCAATGCTACAAGGAAATAGAGGGATTTGGTTGAGATAAAGTGAATTTGAAGACTTGGTGATCTGATAGTTTTTTTGTTGATTGATTTTTATTTTTTGTTTTAGTGTGTAGAAACCATACATTCTCCTCCTCTACCTCAAATTCCTCCTCCTAATATCCTTTCTCCTCCTCCTCCACCTCATGATTCAACCATCCCTTCTCCTTCACCTCTACATGACACCCATATTCCTTCACTGCATGAACAAGAAGAAGAAGTTTTGAATAAATATGAGTAGGAGAAAGATGTTGGAAGGGATGAAATTGAAAAAGAGAGAGATAAATATGAGGATGAAAATGAAGATTCTCAATCTTCACATAAAATTGAGGTCATTCCATCTCCCTAGAAAGAGGCAACATCCACCCTCCTAGTATGGTTAAACAATACTATTTAGAAAAGGAAAAGGACATGTCTAGGAAGAGGAGGAGGATTTTTCTATCCTTCTTGAATCCTTCCAAGAATTGATAAGAAGAAAGAAAAGAAAAATAAGGATGTTTATGAACACCATTAACAAATAGGGTAACACTATAGCACAAGTTGCTATCCCTAGGACTAACAAGCTAGAATCAAGCATGTTGCTTGAAGATTATCAGATGCAACATAATTTGGGAGCTCAAACTAGAGAAGGGGAAAAAATCCTTACAAATGGTTGTTTCCATCATCCTCAATATGATGCAAAAGGATGAAAACACAAAAGAAGAGCTTAAGGCACAAGTCTCCAACTTACTACCTATGTTAATCATTTCATTGGCCCCATTGATTTAGTTACACCTACTCCAATTTGACAAGATACATTAAATAAGGATACTCAATTTCTAGAAATTTAAGGTCTCATTTTTCTACAAAGGAATGGAGAGAAGACCTATAGGCATTGGGAAAAAATAATAAAGAAGGAAATAAAGGCATACCATTGTATTTGTGATGAAGTCATCCTAGATCACGAGATTAGGTTAGAAATAAATGAAGACTTGTTGGTGTGGGATGATTATATCCCAATTTCATAGAATATAAAGGAAACATCAATAAAGGAACTAATAAAGACAATTGTAATTGGAGAATCTAACTATGATAAACCTAAAGAATGGTTGATGATTGGATAATTGAGGGTAATGTTTTTGAAGAAGTGCAAAGATAAACTGATAAATAAAAAGTACTAGCTAATCAAGCTATGGTGAAAATGGAACAATTTATTGAGAATCTTGGTTGAACATTTTGGGAAACCCCATCCTTAGTAGCTTGTCCCACCAAGATAGTTGGTGAGATCAAAGATTCCTTGCATAGTTTGGTTTTTGAGGGGTCTATCGATCAAATGATGTAGTGGAAGGTTGACATACAAAACTCCCAGGAAGAGTTGATGACTATTCATGAATTGAAAGAAAAGCTTAAAATTTCCACTTTTTCACAAAGGATAAAGTCGTAGTACCATAAAGGACCGAACATGAATGACTTAAATGAAGTTGTTAATGCATTTTTAAATTTTTTTCCTCTTTTAAGTGATAGTTATGTCAAGAAATTTATTCCTTTAAATAAGTTGTAATAAATCAATGTCCCCATCATCAAAATACTGATGTGGAATTGAATTTTTAGTACTTTTTAGTTTCTTAGTTGTTAGATACTTTTAGTTCTAATTTCAGTTCATTTCTAATTAGGGCTAATCACCTAGTTAGACTCCAAAAGACTATTTTCAAATCCATAACTTATGGGACATATAATTCCTATACATTTTGGCTTTGTAAAACATTTTATTATTAGAAATATTTTTTCAATACAAGAAATATATACATTTTCAATGTGAATTTTCTCTATTGAATTTTATGAATAATTAATATGATATCGAAGGATGCACCTATTATTTGAAGACACGTTCTTGATTATTGATGAGGGTATGCTTTTTATATATATTTGGATTGAATAATTTAATGAGATCATTTATTTATTGGTGGTATTGAACAAAGTCTTGTCTCAAATATGTGCAAGCAATATAGCGGTTTGATTTGATGTGGCTTGAAAATTTAAATATTTTATTTTCCTCTTTGTGATTGCATCAATATTATATGTGATGGTGTGAATATTGATTAATGTGATATTGGTTTATTGATTTCCCCTAGAATCTTTATGAATTGGTGGACTATAAACTCATAATTGTCTATTAAGATTAATTTATTTTGTAGTTTCTCACCTTACCTTAATATTTTATTGTTTGTTTTATTAACCAAATATTTAGATAGTTTTAAATATTCAAGAGCAAGATGAAATTCCAAATCTACTAAAGTTGATTTAATATTGGATAAAATATAATAAATCTAAGTTTTGTAAGGTTGTAAGCTATGTGGTAAGGATAGATCTACATTTTATTTATTTTTGCATGTTTTAAGAGTATATTTTTTGGAATTTTAGATTACAAAAGACCCATTGCTAACATATTACATAGACCACTAAGCTACCCATCATGGTCAAGACTTAGCTATAAAGGAACTTTGGAGTAGAAACCCCTACTTTTCAAGAGTAGTGATCTATTGCTACTCAAAGTTGGTTGTGCTAAAACCATCATCACCAAAATTGGTACTAGAAGGATGGACTTCCTCAACCTAGACAAGTTGGAAAACATCATTTCCTTCTCTTTTGAAAGGTACAAAAGAGTTCTCAAGTCCACCCTTGACAAAGGATACCACTTGGAATTTCCCAAAAAAAGAAACAAAGTTATAAAGGGAAAAGCAGAGGTGAAACTTCAAATTCATGGAAAATCCACAAAATATTAATATGCAAAACTCATGTTTAAGCCTTGCATCACCCCAAATTTTAACAACTATTTGGTTCCTTCCATTAAATATGACATCTTTTATAGTAGATGAAATTTCTCCTCTAAACATTATAGGACCCTTATATGAATTACCCAAGAATCTTGAAATTTTTTGTCCAAAATTCATATATGGGGAATCCAAAGCTACAAAGTATCACATAAGAACCTTTAAAGAAATTTGAAATAGAACACAAATTGAATATCATGATGTAGTTTTCCAATATTTTCCTTAATCATTAGGATAATTTTCTTACTATTATTTGAAACTTCCTTGTGGAACAATCACAAAATGGAGGAATTTAGAAACTAAATTTGTGAATCAATTCAAGATATACACAAACCTTGACATTTTGTACCATCAATTTGTACTAGGCAAAAACAACCAAATGAACCAATAAGTATCTACAATACCAAGTTCCATAAAACATACAAAAGGTTAACCTATCCATATATTATGACCGAAGTAGTTGCCATTTAGACTTATTTTAGGTCATTACATCCTTTGACCAGTTTGTTCCTCAGAAGACTACCTAAAGCCAATTAGAAAACTTTGGAATTTTTTTACAATGAATCTATTATCTTCTCACAACAAATGGATCCCCAAGAAAGAAACACCTTTGAATCATTACCTTTATAAGAATTTCTTGGTGTGCATAACCAAATCCTTGCTATCAACAATGCCTTGACAAATTATACACCATTATTGAATCTAATCCCTAGCATGGTAAACTCATTTCCAAACTTACTATCATATTAACTTATGATACACTAGACTCATGCAAGTCCTAGGATTATATATCTTGTGAATGGACATGAGGTGAACATTACAAGTGAAACAAGCCAAAACTGGATACATTTTTTTAACAAAACTAGAGGTCTTCTTTGGATTTGGAACCAAACACTCAATTGACCTCATAATAAGATGACATGAAGAAGATATTACCTTAAGTTACCAATGGGCTTATAATTTTAAGAATAAACCTCTCACAAGGAGTTAATCAAAATCACAACCATAGTTACAATGCTCAAAATAATAATTAAATTAATCATGTTTTTAATTTAACCCCTAGAGACCAAATTGTCCTTGGAATACTAGACCCACTAATGGAGGAGTTCCTAACCCTCTAGATAACAAAAATATGGCTGAAGTCTTTGACATAAGCCTGATGATGAATGGTTGTATATTTTATGAAACCTTAGACCATGTTGAAGCTACTTTCCTATAAATACAAAAAATGTCTAGGATTATGTAGGTAAATCCACAATCTATACCAGACAATATGAACACCATGATGGTATATTATTATGATTTGGTTAGTGAGGGAGGTTCAAGTAAACCCATGGAAGAAGGTGAATTTACCTTCCCTTTTGAAAATGAGAATGAGCTAGAGTGTGTAGAGATACATTCTTTTGAACAAGGAAGGAATAACTTTAATTTGAGTAAGAAAGAACCACTTATTGATGGGATTCCCCCAAGGTTTGGTCCCACTCCTCCATATCCACATGCACACAATAACCCTATGACACCTAAATGGTCCATTGGAAGTCTCTTTAGGCAAATAGGTCCTCAATTTAGTAGGAAAATTATTACACATGAGGAAAAATATTGTGTTGTAGATGATCTGAAGAAAATGAAAACTAACATTTCCTTGTATGACATGTTGTAAAGTTTCCCTAATCAAAATTATGTACTTTTCAAGTCCCTTAAGAATAAAAAGAGTAGATATACTACTATTATATAGGACAAAAGGTAAGCCATAAATTCTTTTGACACAACAACAAATATATTCAAAGACTGGTGTCCCACCATTCATGTTAAGTGTTAGGATATTTTGGAAAGAACTTACACAATTGCTTGATTTATTTAGATGTCTCTTGTAATATTATTCAAAATTTCAAAATCTAGGGATGACCCCAACCCAAAAAAAAGTAGTGGTACAACTTGGTAAGACCAAAGTAATGATTATTGGTGAATTAAAAAATGTGCACATGCAATTAAAAATAGACCCACGTGTCCAATAATATATTGAAATACATGTGGTTGACATCCCAAATATGTATGGAATAAATTATTAAGTAGAGAATGGACTAAATGTTTGAGGGGATGGTTCTCTATATACTTTACTCAATTATGGCTACCTTGGAGAGGTTTGAATAATCCAATCAAGGTAGATGCAAAACCAAAGTTGAAAAATATGATAATGGAATATAATTCCCCAAATGAAGTGGATTTCACATAAATGGATTTGGGAGTGAATAAAAGAATGATATCATGGTAACTTCCCTTTTGAATGAAGAATAGATGAAAGAAGGTAGTCCTATGAAAGGACAACAAGAGTATGAACCCATTGATCAAACATCTCAAGAGTTTTTATGCAAAATATATACTAACATGTCTAATCTAGGAGAACATGTAAATTTCTTAGTCCTTTTACTCCCTTGGTGGTGCCAAATACATAAGTATTTCAAAGTTCTCATAGCCAAATTTTCAAGACACTATGGTTAGATTCAAATTGATACAATCAAAAGAAAGAGAAAAGAAGCTACATATTGAAAATTTTATGCCAAAGAAAAGCATCATTCTTGAGAGGGCTATTGAAAACCTTAAATTAGGACCATTCAATGTAGATTTTGGAATCAAACTTAGAAGAAATTAGGCCCACCACTATAAAAGATGCAAATAGTAGATGAAGATTCCTTACCCAAAGGGAAGGAACCTTATGAATTAGAGAAGAGTACCAAAAAATAATCTAAGTATTCCCAATCCATAATATGTTCCTACTTGGAAAGAGATTTCAAATTTAAGATAATGGAAAAGAGAATAATATGGAAATTGAGGTTTGATGGCTCAAAATATAGACAAGGGTGTGGTGTTGATAGCAAACAGATTATTCCTCAAGGTAAAGACTTTCTAGAATATTTTAGGTTGCAATTTACTTGCACTAGCAATATGGTTGAATATGAAGCCTTGATAAGAGGATTACTACTAGCACATCAAAAGAAAGGAGAAATATCTATTTTTTCAAATAGGATTCTAAGTTAATAATAAGATAAATTAGAAGCTAGTATGCATGTCATAATAAGAGGTTGGTAGCATACAAAACTCAAATGTGGATTTGATTGAATATTTCAATGCTTTGAACATTTGATCAATTCTTAGGAGAAAGAATTACATTTTAGATTCTCTTGGAATTTTAGCCAACTCTCTAAAACCAATAAATGCTCCAACTACTACCAAACTACCTTGACTGGTCCATAATTCCTTCCTAGATGCTTACAAACTATACTTGAGATTCATACTTTCCCAACTAATAAAACTTCCACTCTTTAAGCCTTTAGACATGTACAAGAAAGTCTTGAAATGGTCAAAACCATTCTAAGGGCATAGAAGGTCATTTTAGTAGTAAGAAATCTACATGTGTTTCATTTGTCTTCATTGCTTTTATCAAATATCCCAACCCAAGGTCATCCTCATATTGGCTTCTATTGATATCTTTGAGGTCTATCGTTATTTTCACATAAACCCTCTGCTTAAGTCTTCCCTTATCTTTTCAAACATTGATATCTCTATGTTTCTCAGATGGTAGATCTATCCTTTGAATTTTATCTACATGGTTACTATCATACATCCTTTATTTCATCTTGATATTTGTCTTCTCATGTAAGATTCATTGATATGATATCTTGGCTTATGAT
Organism: Sequoia sempervirens; assembly: GCA_007258455.2. NCBI lineage: Eukaryota > Viridiplantae > Streptophyta > Pinopsida > Cupressales > Cupressaceae > Sequoia > Sequoia sempervirens. The sequence goes on along the minus strand of VDFB02027602.1, from coordinate 266,919 downwards.
TCAATACCAATATATTTATAATGCATGAAAAATTTATTTGAGTATCATACTCAAGGGTCTCTATGATTACACATCATGTTCTCTTTACCCATTGATGATTGAAAAGCACATTCAAAGGTAGGATTTATGTTGCCTCTTGGTGATTGTCTTAACTATCACTATCCACTCTCTAATAGATAGTGTCTCAAGAACTTACAATAATCATCTCCAATATCATCCAATTTATCGTGGTCATTTGAAAAAAAAAATATAAATATCCTTTATAACATTGTTTTTTTCCTTCATATGGATTGCCACTTATGATCAATAGAGTGTCATTACATCTGTTATGATTGCTCGATTTTATTTTCTTGAAAAATGGACTGTCTTCTTTGACTTTTTGGTGGTTATTTTCTATGACAATAAATTTCCTTTTAAACATAGAATTCTCTATCTATTTGACCCTTTTGAACTTTCTAAATACTACTATTCTATGAATGTTGTCAATTTTCCTTAGAATTCTCACTACCACAGAGACATTTATCACCCTTTAATAGCATGGAAATGACCTTCCTAGCCATAAATTCTTGGGAAACCATCCATGATGGATGATTATCCCACTTTTCTAGTAAGACTGTACAATAGTTCATAGCATTGTCCTCTCTCCTATCATGTTTATATCTATCATTCCTTTATCTTCTTGAAAAATGATTATCCATACACTCTGAGCTATTTAAATGAAAATAGTTATATGATTGTCCTTTTATGGAACCTTAAACCACACATTCTCTTTTCTAGATGACTTATTCAAACCAATGTTAAAGGCACTATAAATACACATATAGCTATGAGATATGAGACAACCACTTCAAATATGCAGGGGGGAATCTAATTTCTAGAAATCATCTTCTTAGATCATTTCCCATTTCACAAGTGTTAACCTTGCCATTGTTTTGTCCTAAGGAACTCATCCTTCTAAAGACTTCATTATGATTGTCATAATGATTCTCCCTCAAATACCATAGGACTAACTTTAAAATTACAATTCATTATGTCTTTGTTAGCTCTCAAAAATGAAGGCGGGATGCCTCAAGAGGCTGCCAATCTCTTGGTACATTTTAGGGTAACAGACAAGGTGAAAAGCTTTCAACCTTCTACTCTTCAGGTGCTGCCAGACCTAGGCGGGTGTACCTACTTGAATTGAGCATACTTGACTTATGATTATCTTTCTTGCAGTGATTTGTCCACAATGGCAGATGGAAGTGAACAAGTGAAATCAAATTTGGTATAAATTATATACGAATTCTAAAACTAAAACCTAATATGTTCAGTTAACAAATGTAAAGAAAATGAATGAATTTGAATGATGAAATGCAGAGACCAGTGCCTTATTGGGTATGTAGAGTTAAATGAAATAGAAGTGGGCAACTTATTCTAGCAGAAACTCAAATTGTCGACATATGTTCTATTTATAACTTGTATAAACATGCAAGACTATGACTACTAAGCTCTACTTTAATAATCCAAATGAATCTCCCTGATTACTATGATCAATCAAAAGGATTTAATCTTTCCTTGAAAGAACCAATCAATTAATCACACAAATACAACAAATGTGCACTGATAAACTAAAAATAAACTTGCTATATCAATTTAAACAACCAGAAAGAATCAACTTGGAGACAGCTTAGCAATATTTTTCAATAAACTCAATAGACAATTGACATCAAAAATAAAGTGCCACACCAACTGATTTTCATTGAAATCGCCATTGGAAAACATGCATCATAGTCTCTGATATGAGAACTTTATTCTACTGTATCCATTCCTAATCTACCTATTGCATCTATTCTAAAATCTAATAGCTCATCCTCCCATTTACATTTGGGAGTGAACATTTATACACTCACATTTGAACAGACACATCGTTTCAAGCTCACATGTCGGCCAACAACTGTATTTAGGAATTCACACGTTGGCTCACAATGTTTGAATTTTTGTTAATCATCAATGAAATCGTCATCGAGACAACCTTGTAGTTATGCTGAAGGCAATTTATCATCGTCAGTTGTCCCTTAGTTCTTTGTGTTTCATCGTAACCAGTCAAAGTCAGGGAGATATTATATAGACTAGTCATTGTTTTTCCAAGAGAGGCTCCGCAATATATTTTCCAATCGCTGAGACACAACTATTTTCTCACTGAGATGCAACCTCTTATCTCATTCATTGTCACTGTAACCCTCCAATATTGGGGAGACCCCATGTAGATCACATTATGTTTCACCGAAAGTTCCTTTATCTCCTTTGTATCACTGTGACCTTCAACCGTCGGGTAGACATTATATAGAATACCCTTTGTTTTACCGAAAGCCTCGAGTTCACACTTGATCGCCGAGACATAACCAACCTCTCACCGAAAGCCAATCAATAGAAACCCTTTGTGATCTGTTAGTGAGACAGAAGATATTTGGTGAAACCACACCCTGAAAGAAAATGTTCTCACCGATACGTCCCTTTGTTGTCGATCGGTAAGACACGCAACACTCGCCAAGACATTACATCGATGGACAAAAGTTTTACCAATAAGCCCCCATGTGCATGTGGTCAGTGAGACACATTTGAATTCGCTAAGACTCTAAACCGAAAACCCTTAGTCTGCCCGAAGTGATCCTTTAATGTGTTAGTCGGTGAGACCAAAAGGGCTTGCTATGACTTTATATCGATGTCGCAACTCTTGCCGATGTATCTACATATATGCCGAGGCAAGACAGAATGTAATCAATAAGACCTTATTCTGATGATGTAACTCCTGTCGATATGTTCCCTTTCTATCGCCGAAACAATGTGAAAGTCTTGTTGAACGGTGCTTGTAAGTAAACTTCGATCGTTGTGACACCAAAAATGTCTTTCCGATAGGCAACACAGACGTTTATCAGTAGAAAATGCAAAATGGATCGAGGAGACCCTGGTACTCTCATGCCGATATAGACCATGATGTGAATTATGCAAGACCTGATGGAAACTATGAGACCACATGGCAAAAAATGGGAAGAATTTTATGAAGACAGACCCATGTGCTTATGATGAGAACTCATATGGAAACTTAGGGTTATGGAAAACTTGTGAAATTATTTAGAATTTTATAGTTCCAATAGTGGCTCTGATTGGGGATGAATGATTGTGAGATCATTGCAAGGATCTAGATCTTTGGGTGAGCAGACCAGACACAAAATGATGAGCAGTGAGCAGAATGGAAATGGAAACGAATGGAAAATGAATGCAAAATGGAGATGAACCAAAACCCTAAACTACTGTGCATGGAAAAGAATTTTAAAAAAGGGCCATCAAGAGTCGTCCATGCACTAGCAACCCTTAATCCTCTGTATTTTAACTTCACCTGTTCTGACTTGTTACGATTTGAAACTCAAACCATACTTTCCCCTGTCAAATACCTAGTTTTGTCTTGAGTTCATCAGATTCTTCCTGAAGACATTCATGCAACCTTGTCTGTCACTGTTATTGAGAGTTCTTAGAGAATCATCATGCTTAGTTTGGCTTGAAATCCCTACACCATTCTGTATTTTGAATTCTTCATCATCATGGGACAAACCCCTATTATTTTCAACATACAAAATGCATGCATATTCAATACATCATTCCTCATTATCTATCTCACTATTGTGTAGTATGAAACACTCTCTCAGTTGTATTGAAAATTCACCATCAAAGTGCTTCTCTTGAGAAACAAAATGTTCTATCATATCAATGCTATCTGAAACAAACAAATCTGAAACCTTTTGTACCTCTTCCAAATCATCATTTGGAGATAATATTTGATTATAACAAACATCTCCAATATCAAGCATATATGAACCAATCAATGTTGGACTTCTACCATCCTTGGCATGCAAGTAAACATCTTCCCCATATGAGTTAAAAATTTCAAAATCACATACCTCATCTTGAATGAACACAGACTTTTGATCAACTTTAAAGGTTTCTCCATCATTTCGGGAAATTTACTAGGAGTCATATGAATCATTACATAGAGAACCTTCACTGTCAAAACAAATGTAAGCTGGACACAAAACTTTAGAATCATCCTTGTGTACACATCTCTGATATTCAAGAGTTAGCAAATCTGAAATTTTCTCACTACTGAGTGAACAAGTCTCAACATTTTCATCACTACAGTTATATTCTTCACTTTTGTCATCATCAAAAAGAGGCCCAAGATCATCAAAGAATGAAAAATCAGAAACATTACCAGTGCAGTCATTTATTCCATCATTTTGCTTATCTAAAATTATCTCCTCTTTACCATAAAGTGAATTTGAAAATACCTGAAACTCATTCATGGACACACCTTGGCAGAAAATCATTTGATCTTCATTTAACTCTTCATCATACAATGGGTTTGAAAATTTTTGGAAATCACTTTCATATGTACAAACCTCTTCTTCATCAAATGTGTCTTCATAGCTTTCAACTGTAGTTGGAGGTATTATTTTTTCGCTGTCAAATGGACACACATTGTCCATTGCTTCTTCCTCTTGATCACCACAATAACTCAAGAGTCACCTTGCTCAAAATCTGAATACTCAATAGATCCATCATAACATACACTGCTTTCCCTATCACAATTTGTTATGCAAGAGAGATCGCTTGTACCTTCATCCTTATCATGCAAGCTGTCATATGAGTCATTCTGACTTGCACATGTTTCATCTTCTATTGGATGCATTGTTTGATCAACTTCTCTATACTCATCAGAAATACAACTATTGGATTCAACATTGATAGTGTTCTCAGACCTTAACCACTCCATGGCATCAATGAATTTATTCACTCGATCAAAGGTATGTTGTTTTTCTGGCCAATAAATTGATTCAGGCTTCCCTACTCTCACAAACTATTCAACAAACATAGCCCTTGTAGGCCTACAATGAGAAGGTATCTGCATACAAATATTTGTCATTCTATTGTACAGAGAAGAAAAATCTTCTCCTTCATACCTCCTTATGTCAAGAAATGCATCCAAGGGGGAAATTTTGCATCATGAATCTATGATGGGGTCCTAGCTTCGAGTATATACATTCTCTTCTTCTTCTTCTTCAAATTGTTGATCCTGGCATACATATTGCTGCAAATTCTAATTTTTTTGAATATGTAAGAACCCATGGGAAGCCCAATTTGATGCAGAAAATTTTCCATAGTGCTCGAGAAATTGATCCTGAAATCCTTGGAGAGAATTAATAGAGATTGTTAGTAGGCTGGTGAACTAATCCCTAGCATCTTCAATAAGTGACATCAGAAATAACCTCATGTGTAAATCTTCATATGGCACATCTAAGTCTTCAATGAAAGAATTGAAGCTCCTTAAATGATCCTCAATAGTGATTGCATTACTCCCTATAAATTTAGTCACCAAACTTCTCCAACTGCTATCCATATGGTAAGGGTATCGTTGAAACCCTGTTAGGTCAAATTGTTTGATCATTGCTATGTATTGATGAGGGGGAGCACTAGGTGGGTATTGATATTGGTATGGCAGACTATTGTATTGTGCATGATGTTGTGGGATATAATGACGACCATGAGGTGGTTGCATATTTGTATGTTGTGTGGGAATATGAGGAGGATGAATTGGCTGTTGGGCTTTCTGCAACTCAGCTTTTAGTTCTTCTATCTCCATCCTCTAAGATTCAAGCAGTGCCTTGACCTCCTCATAAGTTAAAGATTCATAATCATCGTGAGGAGTTTCATGATCAATAGGTCCACTCTGATTACCGTCCATTTTCAGATCATTGTGTGTCCACTTACTACTGTCAAGAGGACCTCCAGTATGACCTCCCCTGTATCGAGATCTTCTTCCATTCATGTTTGAACAAATGCAATGTTTCTTTTAGAGTTGCCACTCACTTTTTTCAAAAGTGAGAAAGTATTTGACATTTATTATTCCTAGCGGAGTTTGTATAAAGTTCCTGACTCTATGATTAAGGCCTTGATTATGAATTTATTCCCCAGCAAAGTCACCAATTTTTTAGCTCTCAAAAATGCATGTGGGATGCCTCAAGAGGCTGCCAATCTCTTGGTACATTTTAGGGTAACAGACAAGGTCAAAAGCTTTCAACCTTCTACTCTTCAGGTGTTTCCAGACCTAGGCAGGTGTACCTACTTGAATTGAGCATACTTGACTTATGATTATCTTTCTTGCAGTGATTTGTCCACAATGGCAAATGGAAATGAACAAATGAAATCAAATTTGGTATAAATTGTATACGAATTCTAAAACTAAAACCAAATATGTTCAGTTAACAAATGTAAAGAAAATGAATGAATTTGAATGATGAAATGTAGAGACCAGTGCCTTATGGGGTATGCGGAGTCAAATGAAATAGAAGTGGGCAACTTATTTTGGTAGAAACTCAAATTGTCTGCATATGTTCTATTTATAACTTGTATAAACATGCAAGACTGTGACGACTAAGCTCTACTTTAATAATCTAGATGAATCTCCTTGATTACTGTGATCAACCAAAAGGATTTAATCTTTCCTTGAAAGAACCAATCAATTAATCACACAGATACAACAAATGTGCATTGATAAACTGAAAATAAACTTGTTATATCAATTTAAACAACCAGAAAGAATCAACTTGGAGATAGCTTAGCAATATTTTTCAATAAACTCAACAGATAATTGACACCAAAAATAAAGTTCCACACCAACTGATTTTCATTGAAATCACCATTTGAAAACATGCATCATAGTCTCTGATATGAGAACTTTATTCTATTGTATCCATTCCTAATCTACCTATTGCATCTATTCTAAAATCTAATAGCTCATCCTCTCATTTACATTTGGGAGTGAATATTTATACACTCACATTTGAACAGACACATCGTTTCAAACTCACATGTCGGCCAACAACTGTATTTAGGAATTCACATGTCGGCCAGCAACTGTATTTAGGAATTCACATGTCGGCCCAGAGTGTTTGAATTTTTGTTAATCATCAATGAAATAGTCGTCAAGACAACGTTGTAGTTATGCCAAAGGAAATTGTATCGTCGTCAGTTGTCCCTTAGTTCTTTGTGTTTCGTCGTGACTAGTCAAAGTTGGGGAGATATTAAATAGACTAGTCATTGTTTTTCCAAGAGGGGCTCCACAATATATTTTCCAATCGTTGAGACACAAGTATTTTCTCACCGAGATGCAACCTCTTGTCTCATTCACTGTCACCGTAACCCTCCAATATCAGGGAGACCTCATGTAGATCACATTATGTTTCACCGAAAGTTCCTTTATCTCCTATGTATTGTTGTGACCTTCAACCGTCAGGGAGACATTATATAGAATACCCTTTGTTTTATCGAAAGCCCCGAGTTCACACTTGATCACTGAGACATAACCAACCTCTCACCGAAAGCCAATCAATAGAAACCCTTTGTGATATGTCAGTGAGACCGAAGATATTCAGTGAAACCACACCCTAAAAGAAAATGTTCTCACTGATACAACCCTTTGTTGTTGATCGGTAAGACACGCAACACTCACCAAGACATTACATCGATGGCCAAAATTTTTACCAATAAGCCCCCACATGCATATGGTCGGTGAGACACATTTGAATTCGCTAAGACTCTAAACCGAAAACCCTTAGTCTAGCCGAAGTGATCCTTTAATGTGTTAGTCGATGAGACCAAAAGGGTTCGCTATGACTTTATATCGATGCCGCAACTCTTTCCGATGTATCTCCATATATGCCGGTCGGCGAGACATAATGTAATCAATAAGACCTTATTCTGACGATGTAACTCCTACCGATATGTTCCCTTTCTGTCGCCGAAACAATGTGAAAGTCTTGTCGAACAGTGCCTGTAAGTAAACTTCGATCATTTTGACACCAAAAATGTCTTTCCAATAGGAAACACATACGTGTATTAGTAGAAAATGCAAAATGGATCAGGGAGACCCTAGTACTCTCATGCCAATATAGACCATGATGTGAATTATGCAAGACCTTGCGGAAACTATGAGACCACATGGAAAAAAATGGGCAGAATGTTATGAAGACAGACCCATGTGCTTATGATGAGGACTCATATGGAAACTTAAGGTTATGGAAAACTTGTGAAATTATTCAAAATTTTACAATTCCAATAGTCTTCATTCCATAATTCATTATATTTGCATTTTGCATTTTATTAGAAAATAACCTTTGGACTGTCATACAATAATTATTCATGATTAAATGCCTTCTTACACTCATGATGACATGTTGGATGAAACTCCCCTTGTTCTCACCTACTCTAGTTTGTATCCATCATTTTATTTCATACCAACCTTTTTTCTTTCAAATCACTTTCATCAAAAACATTTAACATTGTCCTTTAACCTAAGATTGACACTTTAGGAACATAGGAACATGACCCTCAAAACTATCCTTTCATTCACAAGTTCAAGACTATGCCTATATTATTTTATCATTCAATGAAAACCTTAAAATGCATTATATCCTTGGATTTGTATTGGCTTGGTATGACTATCACATATTCTATCCATTACAACATCATTTTCTCATGACTATCATATGCTATCATTCACATAAGACTGCCCCTAGCTTTTAAAATCCTATATTGATTGTCTTTAAGATTTACTTAGCTTGGCCTTTGTGATGATTGTTGGCTTACCCATATTCCACATGAACATGTTATGAAACGTTGTCCCTTCTTTGACTTGACTATGATCATTATTTCCTTAGTTATTTTTAGAACAAAAGATTTTGTTATGGCAGGCCTTAATAGGTTTAGGTTCAAACTAGGGGTTGTATGCATCCCTTTGATATCATTTACCATGTTCTACTCATTAGCATCTTACTTTTATTTCTGAACTTTACCAACCATCATTTCTACTGACTACCTTTAAGATTTGCTCTCCCCTTCAATCCCTATGCATTCGTGAGATGTCTGAAAATTATTACATTTCTTGGTATTAATAATCCCTAAACTACCCTCTATAGCATTTAGAGAGTATATTAAATGAGTCAAAAAAGCTAAACCCTTTGATAAACAACAATAGGTTCAACATTGTACAAACTACTTATCTCCATTGGAAGCATAACATGAAATGAAATGAGCACTTTTCCACTCAATATTCTACTTAACCTATCTATATGTGTACTTATTTCGTTCCTTTTGAGAATATTTATCAAATATTGATATTTTATTTTATTTTCAAAATCACTTTGCATACTATGAGTTCACATGATTTGGGTCTCTTTATTTGCATACTATGAGTTCACACTATTTGGGTCTTTTTATTAAACCCTCATCTTGACATGTGTATTGAAGAATGTTATGACCTTATTTGTCATCATTAATCAAGAGTTATGATATTTCTTTACATCTACCATATATATCAATGGCTCTACTACTTTGTGATTTTACCTCTTTACTAGGGGAGAGGGGCCTATAGTGGAGCACCCTAACTTCACATTTCTCAAAATCTTATGTGGAAATTTCAAATCACTCCCAATTTTGTACAAAAACTTATTTGGAAACTTATGTGATTCTATATTTCATTCTAGGGCCACATCATTAAATATGATGCCACATCAACATGTTTTCTATTGAGGTATCCAAAAAGGCCCAAAAAAAAGTGAGACCGATAGTGGTGCACTAAGTCATGTTTTATTGCTGTGCCAATGTGGCATCACATGATTTGTCAATTTGTGTACTTAATGGATAATTTTTTTTTTACAATTGGATATTAAGGTTCTCCACTATAAGACCCACTGAGGACTACTTCTATCCCCAGTATTGGACCCTACTCCATTATGGGCCCCTCTCCCCTAATCTTCATCCTTCCATGATTAAATTGGAGATTGAATATTGTGTTGCCAAGCATATATAAAGCCTTTTATGAGTTCTTATCCACCTTAAGTACATCCTTAACCAATTTTAGGCTTAGCTAGATCTCATTCTGAGCTTGAGCCATGACTACATGGCATAGATATGCATCAACATACTTAGGAAACTTGAACAACATTATCCATTCCTTAGCTTCCCTCAAGCTAGCACAACTGAATGAGATACAACTTTCAGATGTCTGAAGTGTGTCACCACCTTCAAAGAACTTTGGGATGATCATTTTTTATTAATTACCTCATCTATTTTTCTTGTACCATGATATAAATTGGTCGTGAATCCCATCACAACAATTATAAAAAATGTTAATCATGTCTTTCTAGATGTTAAATCATCCTCACAATTCATATCATGCTTAAATGGAGTCTTAAGGGCAGTTAAACCATCTTGTAAGTATCTGGAAATGGTTGAAGTCATTCCATACAACTTTCATAACTTCTACTTTTCTAAGCTAGAAATCAAACTTTCTCTTAGACTTCTTCAACATATATTCGTTCTCAGCACACCAATCTAAAGCAGGAGCACAATCCCTATCAAAATATGAGAAACCTCCATGTTGAATATACACTTTGAAACTTTTGAACACATGGGTAAGATATTTATGAGACTCTCTCAACTTTTGTAGCTTTCATGCATCATACCACAAGTAGGGTAATAAATTCAAAGCATTGTTTCATGCCAAGAATACAAATGACTCTTTCTCCACATTATTATAATGATTGTAGCTTTATTTAAAATGAGTTCCCTTTTAAAAGAAAAAGATATACTTCACAAAGGATAGAATGCATACCCGATAATAGATGGTTAGTAGAGAACCTACAAACGTGTGGATAAAATGTGAAAAAATCTTGAAATTTCTTTGACCTGACTCCATCTTCCACTGCAACTTGCCTTAAATTTTCTCCTTATGCCTCCATGGAAGACTTGATCAATGCTAGTGAACAAAACTTAACAATTTTCTTACAATGTGGGTGTAGTTTGAAGTCTTCAAAAGGAACAAACCTAATCATTTTCCCTCCCATTTTCTCACTTTAGCATCAAAAGAGGTGATAAAATTTTGACCTTTTCCCCGTTTTTTATTAGTAACACTTAATGTGGCCAAAAACTATAATTTTCGTCCTATATATTCTCATTCTTTTTTTTTCCTACATTTAATTTTATGAAAACCTTCTCTAATTTTCCTAATGACCTTGTAAAAAAAATGTCAACAGGTATATTCTTGTAGAATATAATATGCCAACAATAAATGTGCCATCATTAGAGAATATTCCTTAAAATTGTTGAAATATTCCATCACTAGTTTTGGAACATCAAAAAGTAAAGTTTGGCACCAAGAATGGTGATCTAAAAATTTGTCGAGCTATGATGGTTGGAAATGGGAGGCGCTAGTAGTGTTGCTGCTAGAGCACCACTCCTTAATATAGTGTTGAGTGCTATTAAAAAAAATTATTTATTTTCCTTTTATTTTATTTTTTTGAACTATGTGTAGGGGCTATATAAGGGTCTTTAAACCCTTGAGGCAATTTTTTTCCCTTAGAAGCTCTTGACTATCAAATTGGACAAATTTATAATTAAAATTTGTCCAATTGATCTCTTGAATGTAATGGTGAGATCCTTTTTGGCTCAAAATACTTTGAATTTGAAGCTACAACTACCCTCTTGATCTAGAAAAAAGTGTTTACTTCAAAACTATGTAGATCTGACCTCTAGAGTTCAAATTAGGCCAAAAAAGGGAAAATTTGACTTTTACCACATCTCTGAATCCAATGGAAGACTCTATTTTTGTCCCAGATGCACCAAAAAATTTCCACCTCCAAAAATTGTAAAAAAATCAACAGAGATTCCAAATCTAAAGCCCTATAACCCTAGTTGAAGAAAACCCTCATAAATTATCAATAAGAGGTTTATTAAATCCAATATTTGATACCATGTTAGAAATATGAAAAGAACAAAAGCCACATGATCAAAGAACAAATAAAAAACACCTTCCATGCAAGAGAGTTCCAAAAAACAATATGCAATATACTCAACAAGAAAAAGCTACAACAATGAATCTCCAAAATCTTAGTGAGAATCTCAAAAGATGATATGATCAGGGTTGAGTGCTTATAAGAGAAAAACCCTAAATGAGAAAGGAATTAGATCATGACAAGTGTAAATATCTCATACAATGAGACAAAATGACCTAATAATAGCTCAACTAATAAAATAATAAAAGCACTCCTAAGTTTAGCTTAAGTGCATGGAATTATTATTTGGCAGGGAGAAGAATGGTTTGCGGGTGGGCATTCTGCAACTTGAGCTAGGGCATCCACACCCTAGCTTTGTCTGATCTTTTCTGTGCTTGCAAAGAGGGGCGTTTGGTGTCTGCAGGGGTAAGGATTGGGGTTGGCTCTATCTGTTGTGTCTTGGTCTTGGCTGAGTCTCCATAGTGTGTTTCTGGTTCACGCGAGGGTTTATGCCCTTTCTTTTTACGAAATCCTCCATTTTGTCTTGCATGGGAAGCTTTCTTCGTAGGTGATTCCTAAGGGTTTTTCCTGTGATCAGTGGTGGGTGTTGCGTGGGGTTTTAGAAACCTGCGTTTTGGCTGTTATAGCTTGGGGCTTTGCATGCCTGTTGCCTTTGTTTCTTCTCTCTACTATGCAGGTCGGGAGGATTGAAGGTGTGGGGTTTGGTGTTGGGCGGTGATAAGAGGAAGGGTGTGGGGATGATTTCCTCACCCATTTTTGGGGTTTGTATTTTTTCCCTTGGCATGATGGCATGCTCAAAGGGTGAGACATCAGTGAGGAGCCCTCACTTGGACTTTCGGGCAGTAATAGGCCCAAAATTTTCAAGTCAAGGGATGAAGACTTTTGATAACAATTAGTTTACTCCGAATACAGGGATTGTTGATTTGGGGTTATCTAATGGATCACAGATTATGAAGATTAACGGTTTTCTCGAGAGGTGCAAGGAGAGGCCAAAACTGGTTGTTCCGGCTGAGATGATTGCTGAAGATGTTGAGTATTATTCAAATCACTCCTTATACTGTAAGTTTTTGGGGATGAGGGTTTCCTTGCAATTTTTGGAGGTTTGGGCCTGGAGGACATGGGAGCCAGAGGGAGAAATGGAGATACTGTTGCTAGCAAAAAATTATTTCATGGTTATTTTTAATTGCATTGCTGATCGCAATAGGGTATTTGAGGGAGGCCCTTATTTTCATAATAAAGTAGGGTTGTTTATCAAGCCATGTAATGTAGGTTTTAACCCCGTAGAGGAGCTTCCAAATCATGTCCCGGTGTGGGTTCATTTACCGAGGTTCCCAGTGGAATGTTGTCGAGAGGATGTGCTACACCTTTTGGCCTCGGTGCTTGCAAATCCTGTTGGGACTTCATCGCAGACTTTGGGTAAAAAGGTAATGACTTTTGCATGCATTTTTGTTGAAATTGATCTAAGTAGGCCTTTGCCCGATGCAATAGATATGTGTGTGGGCTCTTATTCTTGGGTGCAGCATTTGGACTATGAAACTCTTCCTTTTTGTTGTCGGCTTTGTCGAGAATATGGCCATTTGTAGCGGAGATGCCCAAGGTATAAGCCTAGGGAGTCCCACCCTTCACAACCTGTGAGCAATCTTCCTGAAATAGATAAAAGGAAGAGCATTTATCCTAATGAGGTAGGTGATTCTGATGGTTTTGCTCCGGTCAAGGCTCGAAATCTGAACAGGGGTCAAAGGAGGCCTTTTAAAGAAAGGCAAGATGAAGGTACCTTCAACAGATTTGAGGTTTTGGATGAGCTCAGCCAATAGGAGGTGAACCCGAGATTGATCAACCTGGATCAAGGGCTTGTGGGATTAGCTCAGGAGGATCTTGTTCTTGATTCTTCAATGGATCCACAAGGGGATGATTGTCGGCACTTGGAAGCTGATCAGCAGAGGGGGGTTTCTAAGGTGCAGGAACCCTTGGCCATTGTTACAATAGTAGGTGTGGATTCTCCTTTTCCTGGGTGAAACATTGATTCAGACTTGGCTACGAAGTCCAAGCCTCCCCCAAAATTGGGCATTTTGCAGAAAGATATTAAGAAGGGCAGGGCAGAGAAATTTGTTAAACCTGGTAGAAAAAAGGATGTGGAAAAGATTAAACTAGCAGGTGAGAGTTTGGTGGAGTCAGGGGCAGTAAAGACTCTGGATTCTATTTTTTCAAGCACCTTGAAATGATTGTTCTGTCATGGAATGTACAGGGCTTGAACAGTGGCCCTAGACAAAAAGCAGTTCATGAGTTAGTTAGAAGGAAAGGTCCTAATGTCATCTTTTTGCAGGAAACTAAGTTATCTGTTGAGAATATGCAAAGTTTGGAACCTAAGTTGTGGAGGAGCGGGGAGTGCCAGTGCATTGGAGCTTATGGAGCTTCTGGGGGTCTGGCATGTTTATGGAATCCTCAAAGAATCCGGCCTCTTTGGTGGATATCTTCTAAATGCTCTATGTCTATGATTGCTACTAGTTTTGAGTCAGGGGAAGTCATTTTATTTTCTAATATTTATGCTCCTACAGATTTTCAGGGTAAAGAAGGTTTGTGGTCCCATATCAGGCTGATCCGTAGCATGCTGCCTTTCCATCCATGGATTTTGGCTAGATATTTCAATGTTATTTGTGAGTTGGCTAAGAAGCGTGGTGGTACTGGAAGGTTGGAGCCCTCTGCACTGCTGCTTCGATACAATATCAATACCTTGAATCTTGTTGATATCAAACCCAACAATGGTCAGTTCACTTGGAACAATCATCGGGTTGGTGAGTTTTGCATTGTAGAAAGATTAGATCGGTTTCTGGTCTCTTGTTACTGGGTTGGAGGGATGTGGTCATCTTGTTCTGAGATATTGGATTGGAGAGGATCGGACCATTGGCCTATTAAGCTTGCTACTAAGTCAACTCGTGCGCCTCATATGCCCTCTTTTAGGTTCCAGCTCATGTGGTTGCGAGACCCCTCTTTGAATGACTTGGTGTCTGATTGGTGGAAAAAAGGTAGACTAGCCTATGGTACAACAATGTATGCCTTTGCTAAACTACTTCAATATGTTAAATTTGAGCTCAAACGGTGGAATTGTCAGTACTTTGGGAATGTCTTCCATGCAAAGGTGTCAGCTCAGGCTGATTTGGATGGTATCACAAGGAGGTTAAGGGAGGATGGGGTCATGGCTGAGTTGCTTCAGGATGAGGCTCGGGCTGTGAAAATGCTGGAAGAATGGGAACTGCGAGAGGAAATGTATTGGAAACAGAAGGCTCGTATTGAGTGGATTCAGGAAGGGGATAAAAATACAGCTTTCTTCTTCAATTCTGTGAAAGCCAGGTGCCATGGCAATTCTATCTCTGGTCTAGTGAATGACAGGGGAGATCATCTCTCCTCCTTCTCAGAAATCTCAAGGGAGGTAGTGTAGTACTTTGAATCTCTTTTTAGGGAGGACTCGCAAGGGGGGTCTCCTGAGGAAGCGCAAATTCTTTCTTGTATCCCCTCTCTCGTGTCTGGAGAGTTGAATCGACAACTCATGAGTGATATCTCGCTTGAAGAGCTTGAAGGGATTGTTTTTAATATGAAGAAAGGGAAGGCACCTGGTTCTGATGGCTTCCCAATTGAGTTTTTTCAAGAATTCTGGGATATCATCAAACTTGACCTCCTAGCTATGGTTCATGAATCTCGACACAATAAGCAGATGTTAAGGGCTCTAAATGATACATTTCTTGCTCTTATTCCCAAGAGTGAGGGGGCTGATAGGTTAAGCCAATTTCGGCCCATTTCTTTATGCAATGTAATCTATAAAATTATTTATAAACTTATTGTTGACAGGTTGAAGAAGGGGCTTGAGGAAATAATCTCCGAAGAACAAAGTGGTTTTGTAGCTGGTAGGCAAATTTTGGATGGGATTGTTATTGCAACTGAGGTCATCCATTCTATGGCCAACTCTAAAGACAAAGTGATGTTTATCAAACTGGACATGGCTAAGGCTTATGACAGAGTTAGGTGGTCCTTCCTTCGGCGGGTTCTTGGTGTTTTTGGTTTTGCTCAAGAATGGATTCAATGGGTTTTGAGTTGTGTTACTTCAGTCTCTTTCTCTGTGCTTATCAATGGGAGTCATTTTGAGCTATTTGGTGCTTCTAGGGGGCTTCGTTAGGGCAATCCTCTTTCCCCTTGTTTATTCTTTTGGCTGAAGGTTTGGGGAGATGGATTAAACGAAGTGTGGAGTCTAGTCTCATTCAAGGTTGGAGGTGGGGTGGCACCTTACCTCTGCAAACTCACAATTTGTGGATGATACTGCTTTGATGGGGATGGATACAATGCGAGAGGCCTCGAATTTACGAAGAGTCTTGGATGCTTACCTGGTTGCCTCCGGTCAGCAAATTAATGAGGGAAAATCTTTCATTTTCTTCTTCAACACTCTGGGCCTCATTCAGCAAAGGATTGCCTACACTTTGAGATTTCAAATCGGGACTCTCCCTTTGACTTACCTTGGCATTCCCATCTCGGTGAGTAGACTGCCTAGGGAGTCTTGGCAGATTATTTTGGATAAATTTTGGGTGAAAGTTAACCACTGGACTCATCGATGGTTATCCTTTGTTGGTCATGTCCAGTTGATTAAGTCGGTGGTGCAGGCTCTGCCCATTTATAGATGCATGCTCTAGGTTGCCCCTATGGGATTTCTTAAGGACCTTGATTCTATGGTGCGACAATTTTTATGGGTTGGTTGCTTGGAGTCCTCCAAATGGAGTTTGGTTAGATGGGAGGTTGTTTGTAGTCCAAAAAAATATGGTGGACTAGGCTTGAGGCAGTCGGCTTTGACTGGGGAGGCTTTGGCTGCTAAACTATATTGGCGGTGGTGTAATGAGCAGGATAAGAGTTGGGTCAAGGTTCTTTCTCAGAAGTATCTCCCGGGGATCCCTCAACCTAATATTTCTAGGTACCCCCTTATGGGGAAGGGCTCTGTGATATGGGGCACCCTCAAGAAAGGGGTTGTGCTTATTAAGGAAGTATTTTTTTGGATCTGCAAGAAGGGGACAGAGGTCCAATTTTGGTCTGATTCTTGGGATGGTTTTCCTCCCATCACCTCTCAGTTTCCCAACCTGTTGAATCTTTGTCTGAGATTTCTTAAGGCTGGTTGGTCATGGGTGAGTGATTTTAATTCCTTTTTCCCCTGTGGTCAGATGGAGATGGCCAAATGGAAGCCCCCAGATGAGTGGTCAAATGTTGGTTTGCAGGAGGATTGTGTTGTGCTGCAAAGTATCCTCTCCAATCGAAGATGTAGCTCTCTCCGAGAAGATGACGTGCTTGCTTGGTCCCCCAATCCTATGGGGACCTATACTGTAGCCTCCAGTTATAGTAGGTTATTGTCTCATAGGTTGGTTGGGCCTGAAATTCAGTGGTGGAAGAAGGTCTAGAATAAGCTTTCTTGGCCAAAATGTAATTGTTTTGTTTGGATGTTGGCTTGGAATAAATGTTTGACTTGAGATAACATTCGGAGGAGAGGTTTCCATGGTCCTTCTATTTGTGTTATGTGTGGGGCTAATGAGGAGGACTCTACCCACTTT
Organism: Sequoia sempervirens; assembly: GCA_007258455.2. NCBI lineage: Eukaryota > Viridiplantae > Streptophyta > Pinopsida > Cupressales > Cupressaceae > Sequoia > Sequoia sempervirens. The sequence goes on along the minus strand of VDFB02027602.1, from coordinate 249,455 downwards.
TTTTTTGTTGCTCTTTCACCCTCCAGCTTTGGCATTTTTGGTGGAGTGTTTGGACAACTCCTTGTGTTCATGCTTCCTCCTTGATTGAGTTTTGGCAAGGGATGGGTCAGCCCCCTTCTGTGGCCTCCTTTTTGTAGGAGGTGTGGTTTGTGGGGCCTATCTTCTTATTGTGGAAGATTTGGCTAGAACGCAATCGAAGGATATTTCATGGAGAACAGAGGCTGGTGCAACAAATTTGGCAGAGATTACTAGGCATGGTTCAAGAAATAGTGGAAGCTAGGTGTGAAGTGGATTTCCCTTTGGTGAAAAGGGATACAGAGTTGGTGGAGAGATTGGGGATTCAGGGGTCATCTTTGGCTTTGACTAGGGCTAAGAGAGGATGTCGTGTGAAGCAAAAAATTGATAGGGATGGCAAATGGCAACTTCCCCTTGACGATGTTTTGAAGATCAATACTGATGGATCTTCAAGGGGAAATCCGGGACCGGCTGGTATTGGGGGGATTGGTAAAGATTCTTTGGGCTCAGTGATCTTCCTCTTTTCGATCTATGAAGGGATACAGACCATCAACCTGGTGGAAGGGTTGGCTATTCTTGATGCTCTTGAGAGGGCTCATGCTTTGGGATGGAGAAGGATTGTTTGTGAATCTGATTCCCAAATTTTGATCAATTTGCTTATTAAGCAGAAAGTGGTTGATGTCAGCTGGCAGTTGGCTAGGGTTGTGCAACAAATTCTACGGGTTAGTTCTTTGATGGAAATGGTGACTTTTGTCCATATTCCAAGGGAGTGGAATAGGGCAGCTAATTGTTTGGCGAAATGGGCTTCTAAGCATGTTGAGGGATGGAGAATTGAGGAGTGGGAATTGGTTCCTCAGGAGCTCCGTCTTGATTTAACAAATATTCTTGTTGAGGATAGGGTTGGGAATGGTGACAGATGATGGTGTTAGTTGTTTTATCTCTGTTTGGTTCGTTGCTCTTGTTTTTCCTTGGGAGCTCGGTCCTTTCCTTCCTTTGTAATGTTGCTTTCTGATTTTCAATAAATTTTTTACCTCCTTTTTATTTAAATTTTTTTTTAGCTTAAGTGCATGAGAATAAATTAGCCTAATAATTAATTATTTAAGACTAATTAATTATTAGATACTGTATGGTTACTCTAATATTATGCACAATCTATACATTTTGTATCATGTTGTTATAGGTTATGAAATTTTAAACTTACCACTATTTTAGAAAAATGGATTCATTCTCCTTGAAACATGATCTAATGATTGTGACATGAAGGACCTTCATTCTTGATCCAACTTATGGGTTGTAATTTATATTTAATTGCATCAACAAAGGAGATTTGTATTCACATCCATTTGTGTACATAAAGGACACTAATGCTATGTTTGAATGTCTTTAAAAATAGTTCTCTTTCATAAAATTAAATTGTGATAAACATCATATTATGTTGTTTTATTTATGTTTTTTACATATGAAGGAGTCGACAACCCCTATGACTTGGATTAGCTAGGCTTTAACACCATTCACATGAACACGACGATCAATAGAGTGAACCCCTATAACCTCCAAGCCTCCACGAGGGCCCCACCCCATTTTGACAAGGTTAAAGGGGTTTGAAATTGGGTGGGTAGACTGCCACATACTTAGAGTAGACAGTCATAGAACTTGAGCTAAACCTTGGGGGCCAATCGTTAAAATTATTTTGTTATTGAAGAGTTATTTTATTTTATTTTATTTATCTAAAAAGTATTTTGTAATTATTTTTAAAAAAATACATGTCAGTCTCATACATTTGGTATCCACTATAAAACATCTATTAATAAAATTAGTTAGATATTTTTAATACATCTAAGATATCAATCTTGAGTTATTTTATTTATTGAAGAGTTTTTTTGCTTAAAAGTTACTTTAGAACATTTTTTTTTAAATATATATATATATGTGTGTGTGTGTGTTAGAACTAGTTAAGAATTATTTTATTTGGCTATCAAATTCAAAATAAATGCTTCAAACTATGAAGGCTTTTTACAAACAATCATTTGTTTGTCAATATTTAACAATATAAAATATGAATCAAATGTGATCAAACTTCAGGCCAAGATCAACCCCAACAACTATAATATTCATCAACCTAGTAAAATCATTATACATTTGGACTTCAAGAATTTTTTGATATCAAACTATTATCTAGCCTACCTATGAATTGCTACAATGATTCATCTATCAACTAGACAAAAAAGTGAGCAATGATATGGAAAGTGGGATGGAAGACAAAAAACTAAGCAATGAAATGGAAAGTGGGATGAACAAATTATATTTCAAGGCTTGGATAAAACACAAGTGTCATATTTAACAAAGAAGTATCCACGTTGTCAATAGTCTAAAATATTAAATATACATTTCTATGAATGCAATATATTTGAAGCTATTTGAAAAGCTTCAAATGTGGTAGAATCATCCCACCAAAAAAATATTTTAAAATCCTTCCAATTTATTATTATTGTCACAAACTTGAATCCATGAGAGACTAACTAATTCACAAAACTCCCTTTCCCAAAATGGTACAGTTGGCTTCCACACCCCTAAGAATAATATCCATGTTAGAATATGTTTAGTGAATACAATATGCATAGATGGTCAAAGTGATGCTCGTATAGATAAAACTAATGATTTTTTAATCTTGTAATACAAGCACAGATAAAAGTAGAGAACATATAATATAATAAAAGCATCCACTTACATATAATATAGATCTCAAGAACATGAAACTACATAAATGTTCACACATGTTAAAAAAATAATGTGATATAGAATATTATTTAACAATTTTATTTTCCAATTCAATAAACACATAAATTATGCTTCTATTTGTAAGAAAATTATGTAGGACATACAAACAACAACCAAGAAAAATCTGCAAGGTTCATCAAAGTCACTAAATTTTCATTACAAGTAATTTACTATCTAGTGGTAAGTCTACAAGATTTATCTGATGATTTACCCTCTAAGCATTATTCCATATGTTTAAAAAATTAGATTAATATCATCCAAAACACTTGATAGATTTGGTGTGCAACCAAATAATTTTTGATGGAATAGATAACCCTCAAACAAATTATCTAGGTCAAACTATGTAGTAAGTTTGATCATGAATTTCCACTTAAAACAAGTGATTGCCAATTTACTAAAAATAATCTCTCAAATTCGAACCATGTTCACATTAATTTTAGTTTCATTTAAGTTCACATTGAAGCTATCTAAACCACATGGTCATTCTAGGTCTTTTCCAAATATGCTTCCAAAATTAATTCTATAAGTATTTTGTTTCCAAAACATGTGATTTTCCAACAAAATTGAACTTCCAAATAATTCTTAGAGACCTTTTCTCATAAATTTCAAATAAAATAACTTGCAAAAGTATAGTATAATACCCACTAGCTAGATAATTTCTTGGTAAACCTCCACAATGGGAAAATTTTATGCATGGTTCATAAGAGGGTCCAAATTGGTGCATGCACATCCAAAGTAGGTTAGATAAATGTCCAATAAAGTTCATTTTACTCTCAACCCCTAATTAGATACAATCAAGGATTTTAAAAAACTAATTCAAAATCTCACAAATCCAGACAATTAATTTTAAGATTTGTATAAATACTATATTAAGTATTATTATCAACTATTGTTTCAATTACCTTTTAATTTTAATAGGTTATTATCAACTATATATTCAACTATGTTACAAAGTGATTACAACAATCAATATTTGTTTCTCTTTAACTAATTACTATCAACTATAGTTTTAACATTCATATATCAACTAATAAATCTACAAATTCACTCTACTAACAAATAACTTGGTCATCAATATTTAACAAACGATTATTAAAAAACAAACTCAAAATCAACCAATCAATGTACAAAGGCTCTTTACTTATTTATTCATCAATATTTAACAAATTTTGTTTTAAGGAACCAATTCAACTTTAACTATAGTAGGACCATAGTTTAGTTGTACTTAGTATGAATTGACCTTGGAGCCAACATTAGCCCTAACAACTATAATCTTCATTTATCCAATAGAATTGTTATACATATTGTTGATGGTGTTTTTTGCACAACAACAACTCAAACAGAATATGGAAATCCCATCTCTCTTGAAAGGTAAATCTCTATCAGCAAGCCTCAAGAGGTAACCCCAAGGTCTCTAATGTTAGGTCTTGACAATGCATAGACAACTTAGTGATAAATGTAAAAATGTTGGTAATCACAATGGGACCTTACTACAAGCAATAACTAGATCTTAAACTTTTCTAATTCCACCATATGGTGATACTTCAATCCTAAATCTAACCCAGATAATAAAGAAATAGCAAAAGATAAGGGTTTAAGAGATACCCTAAGATTAAATCTACTTCTAAGACTAACAATGCAAATAATGAAATACTTGAAATGGACCAATCCCTCATAAATTAACTCCTGCTTAACCCAGATAAATCTACAATCCTACAAAAACAGTGCAATCTTCTAAGGCATTAAATATTTTCAGATTATGAACATTCATTTTAAACAACCCTATTGCAATTGAAATGAATAAACCTCCACAATTGAACTAAGCACAATAAATGTAAGGTCCAGACTAACTTTGCAAAGAAACTAACAATTAGCTAGCTGCAAAAAGTATGGACCAGGGATTGTTGCAAACACTTCAAGCACTAAATCATGAACACCATTGAATCACTTCTAATTCTAAATCTAACATACATCAAATAACCTTGAGCAATTTCAAAAGATGGAACAACAAGAACCATGCAAGATAAGTCAACACAAAGAGATCACCAGAAATCACAATGTCTTCAATTGAATTGAATCATCCAATGAGAGCAACAATTCCAATGTTCTGTGTTACAACACTTGCTCAAAATTTGACTAAATTCTAACCCTAATTCTTACTTTACTACCCTAATTGCTTCTAATCCAAGAACTATCTCCAGTGACTTCTACTACTACCCTTACAAATGAGGAAAAATGCCATATTTATAAAAAAACCCCAAGATATGTCAGCCTAATTTAGATTTTACAATAATAGATGGCCATAAAATAGGTCGGCTAAGAGGAATTCAAAATAGGATAAAATACGCATTAAATGCATGAACTCCTCCAAGTTGTCTTGGGATTTACAATGCAACTTGATCCAATGCATGCAAAGGAAGGAAAAGCCAGGTAGAAAAGGCCCTGGATAAATAGGAAGCACAACTCCCAATGCAATCAATCATTAACTGGCCCCTTCGTCCTTATCTCAATCCA